>JANUFT010000010.1:260000-552500 GCA_037127435.1 Epinephelus malabaricus
ACAAATTAACAACAATAATAATAATAATAATAGAAATGATATTAAATATATGGGATTATTTATACAAACGTGTTTCTTCTTCAGTCTGACCATTGCATTAATCTAATTTTACTGATGTGTGAATAATTTTGTCTCCTCTGATACACATTATAAACTATTTTAATATTTGTTAGCGTTCATCAGTTTTATCTTCATAAAGTTGTATTGCTATGCTTAAGTCCTGTTTAAATAAAGTGTAGTCCTTTTTAAATGAAGTTAAGTGCTGTTTAAATAAAGATTAGTCTTGTTTAAATAAAGTTTAGTCCTATTTAGATATAGTTTAATCTTGTTTGAATAAAGTTAAGTGCTGTTTAAATAAAGTTTAGTGCTGTTTGAATAAAGTTTAGTGCTGATTAAATAAAGTTTAGCCCTGTTTAGATATAGTTTAGTCTTGTTTAAATAAAGTTTAATGCTGTTTAAATAAAGTTTAGTCCTATTTAGATATAGTTTAATCTTGTTTGATTAAAGTTAAGTGCTGTTTAAATAAAGTTTAGTGCTGTTTGAATAAAGTTTAGTGCTGATTAAATAAAGTTTAGTCGGGTTTAGATATAGTTTAGCCTTGTTTAAATAAAGTTTAGTGCTGTTTGAATAAAGTTTAGTCCTGTTTAGATATAGTTTAGCCTTGTTGAAATAAAGTTTAGTGCTGTTTAAATAAAGTTTAGTCCTGTATAGATAAAGTTAAATCTTGTTTGAATAAAGTTTAGTGCTGCTTAAATAAAGTTTAGTCCTATTTAGATATAGTTTAATCTTGTTTGACTAAAGTTTAGTGCTGTTTAAATAAAGTTTAGTCCTATTTAGATATAGTTTAATCTTGTTTGAATAAAATTAAGTGCTGTTTAAATAAAGTTTAGTCCTATTTAGATATAGTTTAATCTTGTTTGAATAAAGTTAAGTGCTGTTTAAATAAAGTTTAGTCCTATTTAGATATAGTTTAATCTTGTTTGAATAAAATTAAGTGCTGTTTAAATAAAGTTTAGTCCTATTTAGATATAGTTTAATCTTGTTTGAATAAAGTTAAGTGCTGTTTAAATAAAGTTTAGTCCTATTTAGATATAGTTTAATCTTGCTTGAATAAAATTAAGTGCTGTTTAAATAAAGTTTAGTCCTATTTAGATATAGTTTAATCTTGTTTGAATAAAGTTAAGTGCTGTTTAAATAAAGTTTAGTCCTATTTAGATATAGTTTAATCTTGTTTGAATAAAGTTAAGTGCTGTTTAAATAACGTTTAGTCCTTTTTAGATATAGTTTAATCTTGTTTGAATAAAATTAAGTGCTGTTTAAATAAAGTTTAGTCCTATTTAGATATAGTTTAATCTTGTTTGAATAAAGTTAAGTGCTGTTTAAATAAAGTTTAGTCCTATTTAGATATAGTTTAATCTTGTTTGACTAAAGTTTAGTGCTGTTTAAATAAAGTTTAGTGCTGTTTAAATAAAGTTTAGTCCCATTTAGATATAGTTTAATCATGTTTGAATAAGGTTTAGTGCTGTTTAAATGAAGTTTAGTCCTATTTAGATATAGTTTAATCTTGTTTGAATAAAATTAAGTGCTGTTTAAATAAAGTTTAGTCCTATTTAGATATAGTTTAATCTTGTTTGAATAAAGTTAAGTGCTGTTTAAATAAAGTTTAGTCCTATTTAGATATAGTTTAATCTTGTTTGAATAAAGTTTAGTGCTGTTTAAATAAAGTTTAGTCCTATTTAGATATAGTTTAATCTTGTTTGAATAAAGTTAAGTGCTGTTTGAATAAAGTTTAGTGCTGTTTGAATAAAGTTTAGTCCTATTTAGATATAGTTTAATCTTGTTTGAATAAGGTTTAGTGCTGTTTAAATAAAGTTTAGTCCTATTTAGATATAGTTTAATCTTGTTTGAATAAAGTTAAGTGCTGTTTGAATAAAGTTTAGTGCTGTTTAAATAAAGTTTAGTGCTGTTTGAATAAAGTTTAGTGCTGATTAAATAAAGTTTAGTCCGTACAACTTGACATCAGCGTGGCGTTGATTGCCTAATCGCTAGACCCGACCGTACCTCCGGCGTTCATTGGTCCGTCCATCATTTGGACGAGATAAATCGCAAATTCATTGAAGTATGTCGGACCAGTAATGCAATCCTACTCAGTTGAGTGGGCGGGGTCTATGGTCTGGAACCAGGCTAGTTAAATAAAGTTTAGTCCTGTTTAGATATAGTTTAGTCTTGTTTGAACAAAGTTTAGTGCTGTTTGAATAAAGTTTAGTTCTGTTTAGATATAATTTAGTGCTGTTTAAATAAAGTTTAGTCCTGTTTAGATATAGTTTAGTGCTGTTTAAATAAAGTTTAGTCTTGTTTGAACAAAGTTTAGTGTTGTTTGAATAAAGTTTAGTCCTGTTTGAATAAAGTTTAGTGCTGTTTAAATAAAGTTTAGTCCTCTATAGATATAGTTTAGTGCTGTTTAAATAAAGTTTAGTGCTGTTTAAATAAAGTGTAGTCTTGTTTGAACAAAGTTTAGTGTTGTTTGAGTAAAGTTTAGTGCTGTTTAAATAAAGTTTAGTCTTGTTTGAACAAAGTTTAGTCCTGTTTGAATAAAGTTTAGTGTTGTTTAAATAAAGTTTAGTCCTGTTTAGATATAGTTTAGTGCTGTTTAAATAAAGTTTGGTCCCGTTTAGATATAGTTTAGTGCTGTTTAAATAAAGTTTAGTCCTGTATAGATATAGTTTAGTGCTTTTTAAGTAAAGTTTGGTCCTGTATAGATATAGTTTAGTGCTGTTTAGATATAGTTTAGTGCTGTTTAAATAAATTTGGTCCTGTATAGATATAGTTTAGTGCTGTTTAAATAAAGTTTGGTCCTGTATAGATATAGTTTAGTGCTGTTTAAATAAAGTTTGGTCCTGTATAGATATAGTTTAGTGCTGTTTAGATATAGTTTAATGCTGTTTAAATAAAGTTTGGTCCCGTATAGATATAGTTTAGTGCTGTTTAAATAAAGTTTAGTCCTGTTTAGATATAGTTTAGTGCTGTTTAAATAAAGTTTAGTCCTGTATAGATATAGTTTAGTCCTGTATAGATAAAGTTTAGTCCTGTATAGATATAGTTTAGTGCTGTTTAAATAAAGTTTGGTCCTGTATAGATATAGTTTAGTGCTGTTTAAATAAAGTTTGGTCCTGTATAGATATAGTTTAGTGCTGTTTGAATAAAGTTTAGTGCTGTTTAAATAAAGTTTAGTCCTGTATAGATATAGTTTAGTCCTGTATAGATAAAGTTTAGTGCTGTTTAGATATAGTTTAGTGCTGTTTAAATAAATTTGGTCCTGTATAGATATAGTTTAGTGCTGTTTAGATATAGTTTAGTGCTGTTTAAATAAAGTTTGGTCCTGTATAGATATAGTTTAGTGCTGTTTAAATAAAGTTTAGTTCTGTTTAGATATAGTTTAGTGCTGTTTAAATAAAGTTTAGTCCTGTATAGATATAGTTTAGTCCTGTATAGATAAAGTTTAGTCCTGTATAGATATAGTTTAGTGCTGTTTAAATAAAGTTTGGTCCTGTATAGATATAGTTTAGTGCTGTTTAAATAAAGTTTGGTCCTGTATAGATATAGTTTAGTGCTGTTTAAATAAAGTTTGGTCCTGTATAGATATAGTTTAGTGCTGTTTAAATAAAGTTTAGTCCTGTATAGATATAGTTTAGACCTGTATAGATAAAGTTTAGTGCTGTTTAAATAAAGTTTAGTCCTGTTTAGATATAGTTTAGTGCTGTTTAAATAAAGTTTAGTCCTGTTTACATATAGTTTAGTGCTGTTTAAATAAAGTTTAGTGCTGTTTAAATAAAGTTTAGTCCTGTTTGAATAAAGTTTATTGTTATTATAATGTAAGCAGCAGTGTTGGTGAGAGAGAGCTGTGATATTTGTGATGTCATCAGTATCAATAAACATATTGATTATTATTAATGACAGAATAACTGATCGTCTCCTGTCAGTGTAAAACTTGTATCTCCACAGTTCAGATACAGATCAGCTGACTTCACTGTTATTAAGAAACATGTTCATCCATTCATCCACCCATTCAGCCAGTCATCCATTTGTCCATTCACTGTCATCTTCCTTCAAAGAGGTTGTTCTATCGACAGATGTGAGGATGTCTTGGAGAAAGTGCTGCAGTTAAGAGGTTTCCTGATAGACAGGGGGTCGGTGTGATGAAACCTCACACGGTCAGGAAACACATTTAATACCACACACACACACACACACACACACACACACACACACAGTTAGTGTGTGTGTGTGTGTGTGTGTGTGTGTGAGGGTCTCTTTGGTCCCACTTCCTCGTCTCACTTCTTCTTTACTGAGGACTTTGGTGAAGGAACTCGTTACCACAGCAACATGTTTACATTCAGTCCACGACCAGCTCAGTGGAAGGACAACGAGTAACAAGGGTAATCAGAGTACTCAGAGTAACAGTGGTAGTATTAATCACAGTATTATTATTTATATGGAGCAGTGACTCATATAAAGACACAGAGGACACTGATGGAGTGTCCTATTGTGTCCTCAGAGTATTTGTTCTGTGTATTTAATCTTTCTTTATCTGAGTCTTTATCACGTCATTAAATATTCATATATTTTTTGATATTTCATCGTGATGTTTCCCGTCTGACAGATTTGTGGTTTTTATTTGAGTTTATTTGTTTATGTTTCTAAAGCTGTGTGCACGGAGGCAGCGAGCGTGCACGGTCACGTACATACAGAAATAAAGTACAGTTCATTATTGAAGACATAAATTAATGTGATGAAACAAAGATTATAAACCACTGATGATGTCACATGATCTTTATCAATTATACTAACTAGTTATTGATCTGTGACATCACTTGTTGTCATCACATTGTTTTTTATATGTTTCTGCAGCTTCATTTTGTTTTTAGATCAGAAATATTTTCATCATATTTACACAGAAATCAGTCACAGGAAATGAATGTTGACAAAACTAAAAGACATAAAACATCAATAATAATAATAATAATAATAATAATAACAATCATAATCATAATAATGAGAATAATAAAGTGTTTCAGTCTGATGAGTGATAAATATTAACTTCATGGGCAGAACTTACTGAACTTTATTTGTTCTTATTGAGAGAAAAGGAAACTTTTATTCTGACTGTATGAACACGAATAATTAATATTAATAAACAGTTATTAATGTTAATAAACAGTCACAGTGAACTGACTTGGTTATCATCAGTGAACAGGATGTACTCATGTTTATAGACTGGAGTTTATAAATGATGATTTATTAATATCAGAGACACAGATATGGGGTTTATATATTTATATATATATAATTAATGTTAATTAACAGATGTTTAAATTAAAACATGTTCTGGTTAATTAATTTATGAATCTCTGTGTTTGTTGGTTTTAAGTTTTCTGTCTCAGCCGCGACTGCAGATAATCAACCTGTTCATTAATAAAGTTTAATAACAAAGTGTTGCTAATAAAATTTTCCGACCTGCAGCAGAGCAGCAGCAGCTGAGGGCGAGCGTCAGCAGCAGACAATGGACCCTCATCTCTCTCTCTCTCTCTCTCTATCTGCTGTTGTTCTTCAGACAGTCGAAGTCAAACTGAAGCAGAACAACTTCCTGTCAACCACCTGACCTGACGCCACCCACACCACCCACCACCCTCTGTGCTCCACCCTCTGTGTCCTCTCTGGGTAGTGCTAGTTAACAGCAGCATTAGTGTGTCGTTGTAAAATTTTCTCTGAGGGGGATAAGGCTGACAAATAATAAAAGACATGGAGGCAT
Organism: Epinephelus malabaricus; assembly: GCA_037127435.1. Classification (NCBI taxonomy): domain Eukaryota; kingdom Metazoa; phylum Chordata; class Actinopteri; order Perciformes; family Serranidae; genus Epinephelus; species Epinephelus malabaricus. Next base: position 265,810 of record JANUFT010000010.1, read on the forward strand.
CAAATTGAAAATAGAAAACAAAGAGAAAGGACAGAAAGTCGAACTCATCACAGTGACTCTGAGTTACTGCTGAGATTCCCTTCTATTAAAATAAACTGAATGAACCGCAGAGAATAAAAAAATTAATACAGAATAATAATCACAGTTTTATATTTGTAACCACTGTGTGTCTGAATTCCTCGAGTCCTGGTTCCTTTCAGTTTCACACGTCTGTGTGAAGATGTTACACATGAATCAATTAATCATTTTTTTATTTTCTCCAGTAAAGTTCACTTTATAGAAAAGCTTTTTATTTTCTGCCTGCAGCTGTTGGGGGGGCGCCACAGTCATAGAATTTAACATGGTAACTTTACTACAGGACGCCATGATCTCTGGAGTCACTGTAGCTGCAAAATAATCATTCACGTCCTGATTTTTCATCAACTGACTCAGAATTCTCGGTGCTATGAGACACATCTCCAGGACTGGTGTTTGAACAACTTCAAAACAAAATGTTTATATATCTATAACAGACAAAATAAATGGCTGATCTCCCTCCCTGGGGTTAACACAGCGTCACAGAGTCGTCTCTCTGCGCGACATCTGGAGGTGGAGCAAGAATACTGCGTTCAAACTTTACTGAGGGAAACAGATTAAAAATCAAAGCAGGACTGAGGTCACCTCGCTGAGTCTGAGCTTCTTCATCAGCAGGTCACTCATTCACTCATTCACTCATTCACTGATTAGTGGACTACAACTTAAAGACACACAAGCCGTTTCTCAATATACGTTCTTGTGACACGTCATCAGTCACAGCCCAAGTACTGTTCCAATTCAAAGTTCACATCTAGCCAAGTTCAGTCCAAATGCCCGGATGTGTTCTCGCCATGCCCATTTCACCAGGGATGCATCGGAGCAGACTTGTGTGGACTTCAGACAGCCAGGTATCCCAGCATGCATTTCGCAACAATCAGGCACACAATTGTAAGCCATAATTACCGATATGTTACTGTTGTGTTGTCACAGGACGTAGTGTTTTCATGCGTAGTTTAAACGTCAGACCCGTAGTCGATGTTTAATATAGAGCCCAGTTGAATGTGAGGTCCGCTAGATGACAGTGGTGTCAGCGCTCATAGATAATAAACATGTGCGTATGAGCGCTCAGGCTGCCCCACAGAGAGCAGCCTCGTCACTGATATCTCTGTAGTGGTTAAATATGACATGTAATCCGTTTGGCGAATGTTTAATGAGCAACATTCAGTCTCACTATATAAGATATATTCTTATATTATTAAATGTTGTAACATGTTATTGTTCTTTGTATTCTTTTGCTTATTTATGTGTTTTTACCATTCAATAATGATTTTAAGAATTTATCTTAATTTATTTATTGTATTTAAAGATTAATTGTCTTTATTGTAGTATTTATTCAACAGCATTTTAAATATTGATTATCTGATATGAATCGTATACCTGATGTCTGAATAAACTTCTCCTCTTCACATCTGACCTGTTTGATCCATTTATATTGGTGAGGACAGACTAAATGACAAACTGCTGTCAGTGTAATCCAGTACAGTTCAACAGCACCACAATCTACAACTCAACACTTCAATAAAATGTCAGACTGAATACTGCTGTTGTTTTTTCTAGCTGTACCAAGTAAACTGTCACGTCTCCATAAAAATGTAGACAGAAAGCATAATGATGAGACTGTTACGATGTGAGTCAATATACAACTAGGCAGGTGGACCCAAAAGCAGACTTAACACAGCGGGGCAGAGTTCAAACGGTGATTTAATAACAAAAAGTAACAGGCACAGGCTTACTTCAAAGCACAAGAGGTCCAGAAAATAAGGTGGAAATCCAAACTGCAAACACGAAGGAGTCCAAAAACACTGGGAAAAACACTGGAAAGGCTCAGGAACTCACACCCAAAAACAACACACGAACTGACAAAGACACAGAGAAACACAGGGACTAAATAGACAAACTAATCAGACACAGGTGGGTCAGCAAACAGATGAACAGAATCAGAGATCAAAAAAGAGCGGGAAAAAGACAAAGACAGGAAGTAAAGACAACAAAGACACACAAGGGGAAACAAGACTACAAAATAAAACAGGAAGTGCCCAACAGAAACTCAAACCATGACAGAGACAAATGCAGTGAGGGACAGTAACTAAGTATATTTACTCAAGTAGCTACTGTACTTAAGTACAAATCTGATGTACTTTGGGTATTTCATTTACTGAGAGGGAAATACTGTACATTCTACTCAAGCTACATTTTTTTGACAGCTACAGGTACTTTTCAGATAGTTTGTTTTATATGTTGTTGTTTCATATTTACAAGTTGCTGTGTGTTGTTAGAGATCAGACTAGTGCACCAGTGACAGCTGTTAAAATCAGTTCTACCATGACAACATTTAAATGCTGCTCACATGAAGCTGACGTTGATCAATTAATACTCAATACATATTCATGTATATGATGATCACACTTGAAACTGGGTCACTCTGCATCATGAGAACTTTGAACTCTTCATTTGAAGTAGTCCTACATTCTGCTGACAATACCCACATACTTTTACTCAAGTCACATTTGCAGCACTTTGACTTGTGACTGAGTTTTTGTTCTTTGTTGTGATATTTCTACTTTTCCTGGTACTTTGTCCACAACTGGACAAACATACCGAACAATAGAGACATGCAAGCATCACACGTCTCATCCTCATCCTCATCCTCCGCCTCATTCTCTGCTGTCTTTTAGGGATCTGCCTCCGCAGCTGGGCAGCCTCCTCCTCAGCTGCAGCCTCCTCCTCAGCTGCAACTTCCTCCTCAGCTGCAGCCTCCTCCTCAACTGCAGCCTCCTCCTCAGCTGGGCAGCCTCCTCCTCAGCTGCAGCCTCCTCCTCAGCTGCAACTTCCTCCTCAGCTGCAGCCTCCTCCTCAACTGCAGCCTCCTCCTCAGCTGGGCAGCCTCCTCCTCAGCCTGCAAGTACAGCAGTCCTGCTGCAATAACTGCGCCAAGACGCCTTCTCTGATCCATGTCCATTATTGATTTTTGATTTCCATCTCGCCAATGCTCACGATCACAGTAACCACCAACTCTCCACAAACTTTCCCCCGCACTTGACTTTTGATTATAATCAGAAACCAGCTGCGAGAATTGGATACAGATTAAATATGATCAAAAGGTTTTAAAAGACATTTTATGAAAATATTTCGGCTATTTCTATGTTTTTGTAGTGTGTCAGTTATATATGTTGAAATGTTAAAAACATATACATATTCATTTCTTACAGTGTCTATGAAAAGCCGCAGGGCTGCGTTCATATTGTTTTATTCTACATGCATGTATACAACACAGTACAACAGCCAAGGCGAGCGGAGGTGGTGACATCATCAAGTTTGCTGCTGTTCCAAAAGCAGAAATGATTGTCCTCCCATTCTTGGGAAGTCCAGACTGCTGAACTTGAGCATTGAGAAATGCCTAGAGACACTGAATGCTTCTCAGAGTCATAGACATGTCCTTGGTAGGAGCCTGTTCGAGTCCTACAGAGTCCAGGTTAGACTCCGCCCTCACATCCAGTGAACACATGGTGGAACAGTGTGTTCAGGTGAGCTTCACTAAACAGGCTCCGCCTCAAATTCAGGCAAATAATGAGCACAGAATTGTGGGTACTTCATGTCCGTTGAGGATACAGACACGCATCCTTTAAATTTCTCTGAAGGAAGGACGTTTAATGATGATATGTGTTAGTTAAAGTTTTTAACCTGGTCTCTTTTTTATTGTCTAAAAATATTTAAGCTCATGATCCAGATCTGTAAAGTGCTGTTTTCTGTTTTCTCTCTGAGTCCTGAAACTGAACTTTTATATGTTGTATATATACACGTGTGTGTGTGTGTGTGTGTGTGTGTCCTGTGGTGTCTCTGTTTAAAGTATAAATCCATATCAATCTTTATATCAATCTATAAAAACACATCATCATTGATTATTGATCAGATTTAGTATCAATAATCTGAATCTGTAAAGGAACTTAAGCTGATAAATTTAGGTCAGTGAAATGATTTCCCTCTGAGACAGAAAAGGGGAAAGTAACAGAAAAAGGCTACTCGAGTAAAGTAAAAGTACCTCACACAGTACTGTAGTTCATGTGCTCATACAGTACCGTAGTTCATGTGCTCATACAGTACTGTAGTTCAAGTGCTCACACAGTACCGTAGTTCATGTGCCCTTCACAGTACTGTAGTTCATGAGCTCACACAGTACTGTAGTTCTTGTGCTCAAACAGTACTGTAGTTCATGTGCTCACACAGTACTGTAGTTCTTGTGCTCAAACAGTACTGTAGTTCATGTGCTCACACAGTACTGTAGTTCATGTGCTCAAACAGTACTGTAGTTCATGTGCTCACACAGTTCTGTAGTTCTTGTGCTCAAACAGTACTGTAGTTCATGTGCTCATACAGTACTGTAGTTCATGAGCTCACACAGTACTGTAGTTCATGTGCTCAAACAGTACCGTAGTTCATGTGCCCTTCACAGTACTGTAGTTCATGAGCTCACACAGTACTGTAGTTCTTGTGCTCAAACAGTACCGTAGTTCATGTGCCCTTCACAGTACTGTAGTTCATGTGCTCACACAGTACTGTAGTTCTTGTGCTCAAACAGTAACGTAGTTCATGTGCCCTTCACAGTACTGTAGTTCATGTGCTCACACAGTACTGTAGTTCATGTGCTCACAAAGTACCGTAGTTCATGTGCCCTTCACAGTACTGTAGTTCATGAGCTCACACAGTACTGTAGTTCATGTGCTCACACAGTACTGTAGTTCATGTGCTCACACAGTACCGTAGTTCATGTGCTCATACAGTACTGTAGTTCATGTGCCCTTCACAGTACTGTAGTTCATGAGCTCACACAGTACTGTAGTTCATGAGCTCACACAGTTCTGTAGTTCAAGTGCTCACACAGTACTGTAGTTCATGTGCCCTTCACAGTACTGTAGTTCATGTGCTCACACAGTACTGTAGTTCATGTGCCCTTCACAGTACTGTAGTTCATGTGCTCATACAGTACTGTAGTTCATGAGCTCACACAGTACTGTAGTTCATGTGCTCACACAGTACTGTAGTTCATGTGCTCACACAGTACCGTAGTTCATGTGCTCATACAGTACTGTAGTTCATGTGCCCTTCACAGTACTGTAGTTCATGAGCTCACACAGTACTGTAGTTCATGAGCTCACACAGTTCTGTAGTTCAAGTGCTCACACAGTACTGTAGTTCATGTGCCCTTCACAGTACTGTAGTTCATGAGCTCACACAGTACTGTAGTTCATGTGCCCTTCACAGTACTGTAGTTCATGTGCTCACACAGTACTGTAGTTCATGTGCTCACACAGTACTGTAGTTCATGTGTTCAAACAGTACTGTAGTTCATGTGCTCACACAGTACTGTAGTTCATGTGCCCTTCACAGTACTGTAGTTCATGAGCTCACACAGTACTGTAGTTCATGAGCTCACACAGTACTGTAGTTCATGTGCCCTTCACAGTACTGTAGTTCATGTGCTCACACAGTACTGTAGTTCATGTGCTCACACAGTACTGTAGTTCATGTGCTCACACAGTACTGTAGTTCATGAGCTCACACAGTACTGTAGTTCAAGTGATCACACAGTACTGTAGTTCATGTGCTCACACAGTACTGGAGTTCATGTGCCCTTCACAGTACTGTAGTTCATGAGCTCATACAGTACTGTAGTTCATGAGCTCACACAGTACCGTAGTTCATATGCCCTTCACAGTACCGTAGTTCATGTGTCCTTCACAGTACTGTAGTTCATGTGCTCACACAGTACTGTAGTTCATGTGCCCTTCACAGTACTGTAGTTCATGAGCTCACACAGTACTGTAGTTCATGTGCCCTTCACAGTACTGTAGTTCATGAGCTCACACAGTACTGTAGTTCATGAGCTCACACAGTACTGCAGTTCATGTGCTCACACAGTACTGTAGTTCATGTGCTCACACAGTACCGTAGTTCATGTGCTCACACAGTACTGTAGTTCATGTGCTCACACAGTACCGTAGTTCATGAGCTCACACAGTAATGTAGTTCATGAGCTCACACAGTACTGTAGTTCATGTGCTCACACAGTACCGTAGTTCATGAGCTCACACAGTAATGTAGTTCATGAGCTCACACAGTACTGTAGTTCTTGTGCTCAAACAGTACCGTAGTTCATGTGCCCTTCACAGTACTTTAGTTCATGAGCTCACACAGTACTGTAGTTCTTGTGCTCAAACAGTACCGTAGTTCATGAGCTCACACAGTACTGTAGTTCATGAGCTCACACAGTACTGTAGTTCTTGTGCTCAAACAGTACCGTAGTTCATGTGCCCTTCACAGTACTGTAGTTCTTGTGCTCAAACAGTACCGTAGTTCATGTGCCCTTCACAGTACTGTAGTTCATGAGCTCACACAGTACTGTAGTTCTTGTGCTCAAACAGTACTGTAGTTCATGTGCTCAAACAGTACTGTAGTTCATGTGCTCACACAGTACTGTAGTTCATGTGCTCAAACAGTACTGTAGTTCATGTGCTCACACAGTACTGTAGTTCTTGTGCTCAAACAGTACTGTAGTTCATGTGCTCATACAGTACTGTAGTTCATGAGCTCACACAGTACTGTAGTTCATGTGCTCAAACAGTACCGTAGTTCATGTGCCCTTCACAGTACTGTAGTTCATGAGCTCACACAGTACTGTAGTTCTTGTGCTCAAACAGTAACGTAGTTCATGTGCCCTTCACAGTACTGTAGTTCATGAGCTCACACAGTACTGTAGTTCATGTGCTCACACAGTACCGTAGTTCATGTGCCCTTCACAGTACTATAGTTCATGTGCTCATACAGTACTGTAGTTCATGAGCTCACACAGTACTGTAGTTCATGTGCTCACACAGTACTGTAGTTCATGTGCTCACACAGTACCGTAGTTCATGTGCTCATACAGTACTGTAGTTCATGTGCCCTTCACAGTACTGTAGTTCATGAGCTCACACAGTACTGTAGTTCATGAGCTCACACAGTTCTGTAGTTCAAGTGCTCACACAGTACTGTAGTTCATGTGCCCTTCACAGTACTGTAGTTCATGTGCTCACACAGTACTGTAGTTCATGTGCCCTTCACAGTACTGTAGTTCATGTGCTCATACAGTACTGTAGTTCATGAGCTCACACAGTACTGTAGTTCATGTGCTCACACAGTACTGTAGTTCATGTGCTCACACAGTACCGTAGTTCATGTGCTCATACAGTACTGTAGTTCATGTGCCCTTCACAGTACTGTAGTTCATGAGCTCACACAGTACTGTAGTTCATGAGCTCACACAGTTCTGTAGTTCAAGTGCTCACACAGTACTGTAGTTCATGTGCCCTTCACAGTACTGTAGTTCATGAGCTCACACAGTACTGTAGTTCATGTGCCCTTCACAGTACTGTAGTTCATGTGCTCACACAGTACTGTAGTTCATGTGCTCACACAGTACTGTAGTACATGTGCTCAAACAGTACTGTAGTTCATGTGCTCACACAGTACTGTAGTTCATGTGCCCTTCACAGTACTGTAGTTCATGAGCTCACACAGTACTGTAGTTCATGAGCTCACACAGTACTGTAGTTCATGTGCCCTTCACAGTACTGTAGTTCATGTGCTCACACAGTACTGTACTTTATGTGGTCACACAGTACCGTAGTTCATATGCCCTTCACAGTACTGTAGTTCTTGTGCTCAAACAGTACCGTAGTTCATGTGCCCTTCACAGTACTGTAGTTCATGAGCTCACACAGTACTGTAGTTCTTGTGCTCAAACAGTACTGTAGTTCATGTGCTCACACAGTACTGTAGTTCATGTGCTCACACAGTACTGTAGTTCATGTGCTCACACAGTACTGTAGTTCTTGTGCTCAAACAGTACTGTAGTTCATGTGCTCACACAGTACTGTAGTTCTTGTGCTCAAACAGTACTGTAGTTCATGTGCTCACACAGTACTGTAGTTCTTGTGCTCAAACAGTACTGTAGTTCATGTGCTCATACAGTACTGTAGTTCATGAGCTCACACAGTACTGTAGTTCTTGTGCTCAAACAGTACCGTAGTTCATGTGCCCTTCACAGTACTGTAGTTCATGAGCTCACACAGTACTGTAGTTCTTGTGCTCAAACAGTAACGTAGTTCATGTGCCCTTCACAGTACTGTAGTTCATGAGCTCACACAGTACTGTAGTTCATGTGCTCACACAGTACCGTAGTTCATGTGCCCTTCACAGTACTGTAGTTCATGTGCTCAAACAGTACCGTAGTTCATGTGCTCACACAGTACTGTAGTTCATGTGCTCACACAGTACCGTAGTTCATGTGCTCATACAGTACTGTAGTTCATGTGCCCTTCACAGTACTGTAGTTCATGAGCTCACACAGTTCTGTAGTTCAAGTGCTCACACAGTACTGTAGTTCATGTGCCCTTCACAGTACTGTAGTTCATGTGCTCACACAGTACTGTAGTTCATGTGCCCTTCACAGTACTGTAGTTCATGTGCTCACACAGTACTGTAGTTCATGTGCCCTTCACAGTACTGTAGTTCATGTGCTCATAAAGTACTGTAGTTCATGAGCTCACACAGTACTGTAGTTCATGTGCTCACACAGTACTGTAGTTCATGTGCTCACACAGTACCGTAGTTCATGTGCTCATACAGTACTGTAGTTCATGTGCCCTTCACAGTACTGTAGTTCATGAGCTCACACAGTACTGTAGTTCATGAGCTCACACAGTTCTGTAGTTCAAGTGCTCACACAGTACTGGAGTTCATGTGCCCTTCACAGTACTGTAGTTCATGAGCTCACACAGTACTGTAGTTCATGTGCTCACACAGTACTGTAGTTCATGTGCTCAAACAGTACTGTAGTTCATGTGCTCACACAGTACTGTAGTTCATGTGCCCTTCACAGTACTGTAGTTCATGAGCTCACACAGTACTGTAGTTCATGAGCTCACACAGTACTGTAGTTCATGTGCCCTTCACAGTACTGTAGTTCATGTGCTCACACAGTACTGTAGTTCATGTGCTCACACAGTACTGTAGTTCATGTGCTCACACAGTACTGTAGTTCATGAGCTCACACAGTACTGTAGTTCAAGTGATCACACAGTACTGTAGTTCATGTGCCCTTCACAGTACTGTAGTTCATGTGCTCACACAGTACTGTAGTTCATGTGCTCACACAGTACTGGAGTTCATGTGCCCTTCACAGTACTGTAGTTCATGAGCTCATACAGTACTGTAGTTCATGAGCTCACACAGTACCGTAGTTCATATGCCCTTCACAGTACCGTAGTTCATGTGTCCTTCACAGTACTGTAGTTCATGTGCTCACACAGTACTGTAGTTCATGTGCCCTTCACAGTACTGTAGTTCATGAGCTCACACAGTACTGTAGTTCATGTGCCCTTCACAGTACTGTAGTTCATGTGCCCTTCACAGTACTGTAGTTCATGAGCTCACACAGTACTGTAGTTCATGTGCCCTTCACAGTACTGTAGTTCATGTGCCCTTCACAGTACTGTAGTTCATGAGCTCACACAGTACTGCAGTTCATGTGCTCACACAGTACTGTAGTTCATGTGCTCAAACAGTACCGTAGTTCATGTGCTCACACAGTACTGTAGTTCATGTGCTCACACAGTACCGTAGTTCATGAGCTCACACAGTAATGTAGTTCATGAGCTCACACAGTACTGTAGTTCATGTGCTCACACAGTACCGTAGTTCATGAGCTCACACAGTAATGTAGTTCATGAGCTCACACAGTACTGTAGTTCTTGTGCTCAAACAGTACCGTAGTTCATGTGCCCTTCACAGTACTGTAGTTCATGAGCTCACACAGTACTGTAGTTCTTGTGCTCAAACAGTACCGTAGTTCATGAGCTCACACAGTACTGTAGTTCATGAGCTCACACAGTACTGTAGTTCTTGTGCTCAAACAGTACCGTAGTTCATGTGCCCTTCACAGTACTGTAGTTCTTGTGCTCAAACAGTACCGTAGTTCATGTGCCCTTCACAGTACTGTAGTTCATGAGCTCACACAGTACTGTAGTTCATGTGCTCACACAGTACTGTAGTTCATGTGCTCAAACAGTACTGTAGTTCATGTGCTCACACAGTACTGTAGTTCTTGTGCTCAAACAGTACTGTAGTTCATGTGCTCACACAGTACTGTAGTTCATGTGCTCAAACAGTACTGTAGTTCATGTGCTCACACAGTACTGTAGTTCTTGTGCTCAAACAGTACTGTAGTTCATGAGCTCATACAGTACTGTAGTTCATGAGCTCACACAGTACTGTAGTTCTTGTGCTCAAACAGTACCGTAGTTCATGTGCCCTTCACAGTACTGTAGTTCATGAGCTCACACAGTACTGTAGTTCTTGTGCTCAAACAGTACCGTAGTTCGTGTGCCCTTCACAGTACTGTAGTTCATGAGCTCACACAGTACTGTAGTTCTTGTGCTCAAACAGTAACGTAGTTCATGTGCCCTTCACAGTACTGTAGTTCATGAGCTCACACAGTACTGTAGTTCATGTGCTCACACAGTACCGTAGTTCATGTGCCCTTCACAGTACTGTAGTTCATGAGCTCACACAGTACTGTAGTTCATGAGCTCACACAGTTCTGTAGTTCAAGTGCTCACACAGTACTGTAGTTCATGTGCCCTTCACAGTACTGTAGTTCATGTGCTCACACAGTACTGTAGTTCATGTGCCCTTCACAGTACTGTAGTTCATGTGCTCATACAGTACTGTAGTTCATGAGCTCACACAGTACTGTAGTTCATGTGCTCACACAGTACTGTAGTTCATGTGCTCACACAGTACCGTAGTTCATGTGCTCATACAGTACTGTAGTTCATGTGCCCTTCACAGTACTGTAGTTCATGAGCTCACACAGTACTGTAGTTCATGAGCTCACACAGTACTGTAGTTCATGTGCCCTTCACAGTACTGTAGTTCATGAGCTCACACAGTACTGTAGTTCATGTGCCCTTCACAGTACTGTAGTTCATGAGCTCACACAGTACTGTAGTTCATGAGCTCACACAGTACTGTAGTTCATGTACTCACACAGTACTGTAGTTCATGTGCTCACACAGTACCGTAGTTCATGTGCTCATACAGTACTGTAGTTCATGTGCCCTTCACAGTACTGTAGTTCATGAGCTCACACAGTACTGTAGTTCATGAGCTCACACAGTTCTGTAGTTCAAGTGCTCACACAGTACTGTAGTTCATGTGCCCTTCACAGTACTGTAGTTCATGAGCTCACACAGTACTGTAGTTCATGTGCCCTTCACAGTACTGTAGTTCATGTGCTCACACAGTACTGTAGTTCATGTGCTCACACAGTACTGTAGTTCATGTGCTCAAACAGTACTGTAGTTCATGTGCTCACACAGTACTGTAGTTCATGTGCCCTTCACAGTACTGTAGTTCATGAGCTCACACAGTACTGTAGTTCATGAGCTCACACAGTACTGTAGTTCATGTGCCCTTCACAGTACTGTAGTTCATGTGCTCACACAGTACTGTAGTTCATGTGCTCACACAGTACCGTAGTTCATGTGCCCTTCACAGTACTGTAGTTCTTGTGCTCAAACAGTACCGTAGTTCATGTGCCCTTCACAGTACTGTAGTTCATGAGCTCACACAGTACTGTAGTTCTTGTGCTCAAACAGTACTGTAGTTCATGTGCTCACACAGTACTGTAGTTCATGTGCTCAAACAGTACTGTAGTTCATGTGCTCACACAGTACTGTAGTTCTTGTGCTCAAACAGTACTGTAGTTCATGTGCTCACACAGTACTGTAGTTCATGTGCTCAAACAGTACTGTAGTTCATGTGCTCACACAGTACTGTAGTTCTTGTGCTCAAACAGTACTGTAGTTCATGTGCTCATTCAGTACTGTAGTTCATGAGCTCACACAGTACTGTAGTTCTTGTGCTCAAACAGTACCGTAGTTCATGTGCCCTTCACAGTACTGTAGTTCATGAGCTCACACAGTACTGTAGTTCTTGTGCTCAAACAGTAACGTAGTTCATGTGCCCTTCACAGTACTGTAGTTCATGAGCTCACACAGTACTGTAGTTCATGTGCTCACACAGTACCGTAGTTCATGTGCCCTTCACAGTACTGTAGTTCATGTGCTCATACAGTACTGTAGTTCATGAGCTCACACAGTACTGTAGTTCATGTGCTCACACAGTACTGTAGTTCATGTGCTCACACAGTACCGTAGTTCATGTGCTCATACAGTACTGTAGTTCATGTGCCCTTCACAGTACTGTAGTTCATGAGCTCACACAGTACTGTAGTTCATGAGCTCACACAGTTCTGTAGTTCATGTGCTCACACAGTACAGTAGTTCATGTGCCCTTCACAGTACTGTAGTTCATGTGCTCACACAGTACTGTAGTTCATGTGCCCTTCACAGTACTGTAGTTCATGAGCTCACACAGTACTGTAGTTCATGTGCTCACACAGTACTGTAGTTCATGTGCTCACACAGTACCGTAGTTCATGTGCTCATACAGTACTGTAGTTCATGTGCCCTTCACAGTACTGTAGTTCATGAGCTCACACAGTACTGTAGTTCATGAGCTCACACAGTTCTGTAGTTCAAGTGCTCACACAGTACTGGAGTTCATGTGCCCTTCACAGTACTGTAGTTCATGAGCTCACACAGTACTGTAGTTCATGTGCTCACACAGTACTGTAGTTCATGTGCTCAAACAGTACTGTGGTTCATGTGCTCACACAGTACTGTAGTTCATGTGCCCTTCACAGTACTGTAGTTCATGAGCTCACACAGTACTGTAGTTCATGAGCTCACACAGTACTGTAGTTCATGTGCCCTTCACAGTACTGTAGTTCATGTGCTCACACAGTACTGTAGTTCATGTGCTCACACAGTACTGTAGTTCATGAGCTCACACAGTACTGTAGTTCAAGTGATCACACAGTACTGTAGTTCATGTGCCCTTCACAGTACTGTAGTTCATGTGCTCACACAGTACTGTAGTTCATGTGCTCACACAGTACTGGAGTTCATGTGCCCTTCACAGTACTGTAGTTCATGAGCTCATACAGTACTGTAGTTCATGAGCTCACACAGTACCGTAGTTCATATGCCCTTCACAGTACCGTAGTTCATGTGTCCTTCACAGTACTGTAGTTCATGTGCTCACACAGTACTGTAGTTCATGTGCCCTTCACAGTACTGTAGTTCATGAGCTCACACAGTACTGTATTTCATGTGCCCTTCACAGTACTGTAGTTCATGTGCCCTTCACAGTACTGTAGTTCATGAGCTCACACAGTACTGTAGTTCATGTGCCCTTCACAGTACTGTAGTTCATGAGCTCACACAGTACTGCAGTTCATGTGCTCACACAGTACTGTAGTTCATGTGCTCAAACAGTACCGTAGTTCATGTGCTCACACAGTACTGTAGTTCATGTTCTCACACAGTACCGTAGTTCATGAGCTCACACAGTAATGTAGTTCATGAGCTCACACAGTACTGTAGTTCATGTGCTCACACAGTACCGTAGTTCATGAGCTCACACAGTAATGTAGTTCATGAGCTCACACAGTACTGTAGTTCTTGTGCTCAAACAGTACCGTAGTTCATGTGCCCTTCACAGTACTGTAGTTCATGAGCTCACACAGTACTGTAGTTCTTGTGCTCAAACAGTACCGTAGTTCATGAGCTCACACAGTACTGTAGTTCATGAGCTCACACAGTACTGTAGTTCTTGTGCTCAAACAGTACCGTAGTTCATGTGCCCTTCACAGTACTGTAGTTCTTGTGCTCAAACAGTACCGTAGTTCATGTGCCCTTCACAGTACTGTAGTTCATGAGCTCACACAGTACTGTAGTTCTTGTGCTCAAACAGTACTGTAGTTCATGTGCTCACACAGTACTGTAGTTCATGTGCTCAAACAGTACTGTAGTTCATGTGCTCACACAGTACTGTAGTTCTTGTGCTCAAACAGTACTGTAGTTCATGTGCTCACACAGTACTGTAGTTCATGTGCTCAAACAGTACTGTAGTTCATGTGCTCACACAGTACTGTAGTTCTTGTGCTCAAACAGTACTGTAGTTCATGTGCTCATACAGTACTGTAGTTCATGAGCTCACACAGTACTGTAGTTCTTGTGCTCAAACAGTACCGTAGTTCATGTGCCCTTCACAGTACTGTAGTTCATGAGCTCACACAGTACTGTAGTTCTTGTGCTCAAACAGTAACGTAGTTCATGTGCCCTTCACAGTACTGTAGTTCATGAGCTCACACAGTACTGTAGTTCATGTGCTCACACAGTACCGTAGTTCATGTGCCCTTCACAGTACTGTAGTTCATGTGCTCATACAGTACTGTAGTTCATGAGCTCACACAGTACTGTAGTTCATGTGCTCACACAGTACTGTAGTTCATGTGCTCACACAGTACCGTAGTTCATGTGCTCATACAGTACTGTAGTTCATGTGCCCTTCACAGTACTGTAGTTCATGAGCTCACACAGTACTGTAGTTCATGAGCTCACACAGTTCTGTAGTTCAAGTGCTCACACAGTACTGTAGTTCATGTGCCCTTCACAGTACTGTAGTTCATGTGCTCACACAGTACTGTAGTTCATGTGCCCTTCACAGTACTGTAGTTCATGTGCTCATACAGTACTGTAGTTCATGTGCTCACACAGTACTGTAGTTCATGTGCTCACACAGTACTGTAGTTCATGTGCTCACACAGTACCGTAGTTCATGTGCTCATACAGTACTGTAGTTCATGTGCCCTTCACAGTACTGTAGTTCATGAGCTCACACAGTACTGTAGTTCATGAGCTCACACAGTACTGTAGTTCATGTGCCCTTCACAGTACTGTAGTTCATGAGCTCACACAGTACTGTAGTTCATGTGCCCTTCACAGTACTGTAGTTCATGAGCTCACACAGTACTGTAGTTCATGAGCTCACACAGTTCTGTAGTTCAAGTGCTCACACAGTACTGTAGTTCATGTGCCCTTCACAGTACTGTAGTTCATGAGCTCACACAGTACTGTAGTTCATGAGCTCACACAGTACTGTAGTTCATGTGCCCTTCACAGTACTGTAGTTCATGTGCTCACACAGTACTGTAGTTCATGTGCTCACACAGTACTGTAGTTCATGTGCCCTTCACAGTACTGTAGTTCATGAGCTCACACAGTACTGTAGTTCATGTGCCCTTCACAGTACTGTAGTTCATGTGCTCACACAGTACTGTAGTTCATGTGCTCACACAGTACTGTAGTTCATGAGCTCACACAGTACCGTAGTTCAAGTGATCACACAGTACTGTAGTTCATGTGCCCTTCACAGTACTGTAGTTCATGTGCTCACACAGTACTGTAGTTCATGTGCTCACACAGTACTGGAGTTCATGTGCCCTTCACAGTACTGTAGTTCATGAGCTCATACAGTACTGTAGTTCATGAGCTCACACAGTACCGTAGTTCATGTGCCCTTCACAGTACCGTAGTTCATGTGTCCTTCACAGTACTGTAGTTCATGTGCCCTTCACAGTACTGTAGTTCATGAGCTCACACAGTACTGTAGTTCATGTGCCCTTCACAGTACTGTAGTTCATGTGCCCTTCACAGTACTGTAGTTCATGAGCTCACACAGTACTGTAGTTCATGTGCCCTTCACAGTACTGTAGTTCATGAGCTCACACAGTACTGCAGTTCATGTGCTCACACAGTACTGTAGTTCATGTGCTCAAACAGTACTGTAGTTCATGTGCTCACACAGTACCGTAGTTCATGTGCTCACACAGTACTGTAGTTCATGTGCTCACACAGTACCGTAGTTCATGAGCTCACACAGTAATGTAGTTCATGAGCTCACACAGTACTGTAGTTCATGTGCTCACACAGTACCGTAGTTCATGAGCTCACACAGTAATGTAGTTCATGAGCTCACACAGTACTGTAGTTCATGTGCTCACACAGTACCGTAGTTCATGTGCTCATACAGTACTGTAGTTCATGAGCTCACACAGTACTGTAGTTCATGTGCCCTTCACAGTACTGTAGTTCATGTGCTCACACAGTACTGTAGTTCATGTGCTCACACAATACCATACTTCATGAGCTCACACAGTACTGTAGTTCATGTGCTCACACAGTACTGTAGTTCATGTGCTCACACAGTACTGTACTTCATGAGCTCACACAGTACCGTACTTCATGAGCTCACACAGTACTGTAGTTAATGAGCTCACACAGTACTGTAGTTCATGTGCTCACATGGTACCGTAGTTCATGTGCTCATACGGTACTGTAGTTCATGTGCTCATACAGTACTGTAGTTCATGTACAGAGTACTACGAAGTGTTGGTTTGTGAGTGAATGAACACATGAAACAAAGTCTGAAGTCAAACTTGATGTTTTTGGGACTTTGAGAGAAAATGAGGAAGAACTTTTAGTTTCGTGACTCAGTTCATGTCGCAGGAAACAGATTTAAACATTCAGCACTTTTCTCAACTTCTCTTTATTCACATCACGACAGGAAGTCCACCCAACACAGACAGACTGTTGCTGTGGTACCACCCACAACCAGGGTTATCTTTTAACACAGATGTGTACATCAGTTTTAACACATTCATCAGGATTAACTTTATCCTGTAACGAATCTTTATACATCAGTCAGAGGACAGTCATGTCTTCAGAGTGGACTTTACTCCACTGTGATGTTGGGACATATCTGTACATCCTGCAGAGAGATCCCTCCTCAGCTGATCATTCTGATGTGTCAACCCTGTTAAAGAGTTTTTACTGATCAGCCATGAGAGTCCAAGGACAGAAGGTCCGAGGACAGACGGTCTGGGGACAGAAGGTCTGAGGACAGATGGACGTTCTGCTGTTAAACCCTCTGAGCTGAGAATAATTTGTGATTTTAGACTTTATAAATATTTTTTTTCACTTTTCTACAGACGTATTTTCTGAAGTCATCACAAAGTTTCCTAAAAGAACAAAAATGCAAATAGACTAAACAAAGTATTACCAAATATTACACACCCAGATCAGAGTGGATTACTGCAAGGTAGATCTATTACTGATAATATTAGACAAGTAATTTAAGTAATTGAATATTATGACCAGAAAAACATTCCTGCCTTGATCTTTTCTGTCGATTGTGAGAAAGCCTTTGATAAAGTACGTTTGGATGTCATTTATAGATGTTTAGAATATTTTAATTTTGGACCCTCTTTGATTAACTGGATTAAAATAAATTATAGTAATCCAAACTGTCAAGTTCTAAATAATGGATTTTTTTCAAAAACAATTAAGTTACAAAGAAGACTGAAACAGGCTTGTCCGATTTCAGCGTACTTATTTATTGTAGCTATAGAAATTTTAGCCTAAAAAGTGAGAGCAAATAGTAAAATTGAAGGTTTGAGAATACTTAATTTAGAATCAAAAATTTCAGTGTATGCAGATGATGTAAATTTCCACCAAATATAACAACTTTTACTGCAATAGTTGATGAGTTGAATGATTTTTCTAGTATTTCTGGTTTGAAGCCTAACTATGAAAAATGTACAGTACTGCGTACATAGGGTCCTTAAGAGGCTCCAACTTTGAGTTTTGTTGTGGCCTGCCAGTTAAATGGTCTGATGGTCCTATAGACATATGCCTAGACATACGGAACATATAACAAAAGAAAACTTTGAAAGAAAGCTTCTTAAAAGTGACAGAATATTAAAAGCCTGGAGAATGGCTAGTCTGACTGTTTATGGGAAAGGAATAGTGTTAAATTCTTTAGTGATCCCTCAGTCTGTTTACATCCTTATGGCCTTACCGTCACCAAAGGAGGATCTTTTTAAACAATATGAAAGAATGTTTTTTGTTTTTTTATGGAGAGGCAAGCTAGACAAAATAAAGCGTGGTTACCTATATAACGATTACAGCCATGGTGGGCTTAAACTATTGAGTCTCAGAGCATTTAACTTTGCACTGAATGCATCTCTTGTGCCCAAATTTAACTCAAATCCCCAGTGGTTTTCAGCAAAGCTATTAACAACCTTTCATGCTCTTTTTCATAAACAAGTTTATCCTTACTTTCAGTTAACTGCCTCTCCATTTGCTCTGTTGAAGAGAAAAGCTTTTCCTTATCTATCGGGTTTCTTGGAAGAAGTTACAGTTAGTTGGTTTTTAATACGAATACCATCAACCAGAATCATCTCATGAAATTCGAAGTCAACTGTTACAATAGTATGTCTCTGCAGACCTGGAGACTGCAGATTCAGACCCGCAGTTCTGGACCCGCAGTTCTAGACCCCTTGTTTTTTGTCCCCTACTGGACGGCTGTATAACTGCAACTAAATCAGCATCTCACCCAAAGACCACTGTTTGAAAGAAGTTGGACTTTTAATGCTTTATTATAATTTACAATTTTAAAATTTTATTACACCCGAATAAAAATACCAAGATTTAAATGTAGATTTTTGCCTGGGTGCTGTTCTGCATCATTATTGTTTGCTGGTTGTTCTGTATGGTTTGATCCAAGTATTTTAGTTCTTTATTTCTTAATATTCATCAGACTGCTCTGACTAGCACGCCAAAAACTTGCACTGCATTGATCAAACCCGCTACAACATATAATAGGAAATGTCTGGTCTTGGGTGTCCAGTGCTCACTTTTGTTGTGGGAATTTGAAACAAAGGCTGTGAAATACTGAAATGGTTTGAAATGTTTTATTGTGTGCAGTGGTTACATCACACATCAGGGAGATCTGCAGAGAAAAAAAAAGAAATCAAACATATCACAAAATTGAAAACAGAAACACTTAAAAAAAATTAAATGCCTTTCACAGTCTACACTGAAATACTGAAGATTCTGGAGCATAGCAAATACATTATTATACCGACATATTAACAATAGTGTCCCTTCTTTCCTCATCTGCCTTTCGATCCTCCACAAAACTCTTCCACTTCACTGTGGTTTCCCCTTTCTGGATTGTTATGTGCACCTTAAAAAGAGAGTCCCTAATTATTCAAAGTTAAGATTTTTCAACCGTTTTACACACATAAACAAGGCCAAAACCTAATAATAGACAAAAATACATTTCTGATCATCTGCGCTGGATGAGCTTAATTTCTATCCACAAAATCTCTAAATATATGCTATAGAGTAATATCAATGTAGTGATATAAACACACATGATATATAATATTATGAATAATAAAGGAAAAACTGTGACGTGTGGTGCAGAGAGGGAACCCAGGAGCGGAAACGGAGCAGGTTAGAACAATGATTTATTTAACACAGGGATGAGTGAATCCACAAAAAATCAAAATTGCCAGAGTCCTTCAAAAGAACA
Source organism: Epinephelus malabaricus (assembly GCA_037127435.1). Taxonomy (NCBI): domain Eukaryota; kingdom Metazoa; phylum Chordata; class Actinopteri; order Perciformes; family Serranidae; genus Epinephelus; species Epinephelus malabaricus. Next base: position 285,271 of record JANUFT010000010.1, read on the forward strand.
CAAAAAGATGTCCAGAGAGTGCTGAGCTGTGAGGGCACGGGAGGCACTGGAAAAAACGGAGGAGAGACACGGTTAAAAAACTCACCAAAATGCACAAGAGAAAATTCACAATATTACCAAACGGGAGCCAAGCTGATACCACGGAGGTTCTCTGTATACTCTGGCGTCGAGGAGTGTCTCAGCAGGCTTAAAGTAGGCAGCTTGATTGACAAAGCAGAAACAGGTGAGTCCAATCACTCCTCGACGCAGCAGGTGAGAAGGGTGCCTCCGGAGGAACAAAAGTCAAGTTACCCAAACAACACACACAACCGGAACATACTTATCAAAATAAAAGTAGCGAGATACAAACCACAACAAAAATGTGTGTAGGTGTATTACATGATAAACATGAATACAAAATTAACTTTTAGCATAAAGTACACTAATTGCCAATATGTAAACAGTTTCATGCTTGTATGAAAACGTAAGCCTATACACGTTTTTCTCATATCATCCACTTCATTGCTTTGATCATTTATTCATGTTTAATTTAAAGCACATGCTAAAATTATTCGTCATCGCGCTTCGGTTTCATGAAACAAAATGTGCAGGTCAAACAGTTCATTGCTAACAAGTTAAACTATTACCTACTACTTTAACCCATATTTGACGTACCTTTCAGACTATCGTGGTAAAAACAGTCATATCATTTTAAACGTATCACTGTAAAGCATGAAATTCGGTCTCTAATTCAAGTCAACAAAATATTTTGATGGAATTAAACAAATAATGTGATTCACATTCAATACTCACATTCAGATTGTCGTCGGCCATATTCAATAGTTGTAATAGTATGTTGGTTTCAAATGAAATACAGGGCACTGTCGCGAAATACAAGGGGTCTAGAACTGCGGGTCCAGATCTGTAGGTCTGAATCTGCAGTCTCCAGGTCTGCAGACACACCCTCCTCAATTGTTATGGTACAACAGTAATATTATGATTAACAATATGTCCTTTTTTATTGAATCAATGTTTACAGTGGGTTTAATATTTATAAATGAGCTTTCAAATAGTAAAGGTGAAATTATGGCTTACAATGAATTGACAGCTACATACGGTCATGTTTGTGACTCCTTGACAGCTATTCCACAGACTTGGAAGAGGAAATTATCATTAAACTCAAAACAATGTTGCCCTGCTATCAAGGATAGAACATGGGTAAATAAGAGGAAGATAAATAAAAAAAATATCATTTCTGTATGTACAAAAAAGGTTGCTGTATGTTCAAAATGGGAGGAATTTATGCATTCCATGAAAAAAAGTTTGCACAAACATTTATACAACCACTTTTGATGTTTCTTTTAGAATTATACAGCTAAAAATAATTTACAGTTATTTGCCCACCAAAAAAAGACTCAAAAAATGGGGCATCCAAAATTGTGACTTATGCAGATTTTATGAAGAGGAAGAGGAGTCAGATCTTCACAAAAAAAAGTTTCCTAAAAGTAAAAAATCTGACCTCTGTTCAGATTAAAAGATGATTTAATGCTCATAATACAGATATTAATTTGTTTAACCATCAATAAATACACAAGTTTATTAATCACTTCGTAACTGGGATAGAACGTGTTTTGAAAGACCATATCCTCACACAATACTTTGTATGATAGCCTACAAATTAGCGCCCAATGAATGACGTGATGTCCTCATTGTAAAGTTACTGTGGCTGGGTTATAAAAATTTGTTTGAGGATGTTCCTTAAAATGACTCACACTGACCACCGGCCTCCTGAGGAATGTCTGGTGTTTAATGAGCCACGCCCTGCCCCGTACCTGCCATCTGACCGGACCGCTCAGGAGGCTTCCGTCTTTTATTCTGAAGGATCTAGATCACAGGTGTTTCTAGCCCATTTTTGGGGGTGCTGAAGCACCCCTAAACTGAATCCCAGCACCCCTAAAATTTGAGAGATTTTTAATTTTTTTTTTTTTTTTTTTTTTACTGTATGTCGTTTTTTAAGAGAAAAGTGTCAAAACCATAAAACACCACCAACCACTTGGTTGCAATGTAATATTTTATTTTAAAATACAGCAGCAGCTCAAAAATGGTTTGATCCACCCCATCCCTCCCACCTTTCCCCGACTCGGGCTCTGAGCGCTCTATCTAACAGAGCAATGCGTTGCCTTCCAGAGTGGGTGATATGCAGTAGTGGTGTAAGTACCTGGCTTAAACCAGGATATGTGGCACATTTCCAAACTTCTACCACTCAATACCAACACATTATTATCATTACCAGTCCTCATTTTTGCTGCATTTAATCGTAGGTCACTGTTTATGTTGTCAGGTAGGAGTTAGCTGACGTTTTTTCTAGCTAGGAAACGTTACAGGTGGTCAGTACCACTGTCCTCTGTTTGAATTGGAATGAGAGAAGCCAGCTGTTGTGTCATGTGCATGTGTTAATATTAAAGCCAAGGTGCTACTGACTAGCTAACTGACTGGATGCCCATTAACATTATAACTCCTATTGTGTGTATTTACTATTATTATTATTTTGTAGATTTCAAGCACTTTTCTTTTTTGAAGTGTATTTTTATTTATGTATTTGTATTATATAATACAGACAAGAAGGAAAAAGGCAGAGACAAACATTGAAAAAGTCAATTACTGTTAATGTGTTAATGTTACATGTTGTGCATGGCATTTCAAATAAAAGTCCAAAAAATAAGTCCAAGGTCCATTTTTGGTATTTTTGGTACTCACTATAGGGGGCTGGTTTACTCCAGAAACATACATACTGTTTATGTGTATGTTGAGAAGCTGCTGTATCTTCCCCCAGAAATTAGGGTTATGATATGTTTCTTTTATGATTCCAATCCATTCCTCTTTTGCTGTGGCTCAGCATTTAAATAACCTTTATCAGATTTGATGGTTTAGTCACAGACTTTCCCAAAAAGTGTTTTTCTTTCACAAATGTGGGAACGAAATTGAGTTAAAATGTACAAAACAGTAAAATTTATCTTGCCTGGCCGGGCAGCTCACTGGGTGCTCAGCACCCCTAAACCTCTGATCCTAGAATCACCCCTGATCTAGATCCCATGGTGGTCTGAAGGATCTAGAACCCATGGTGGTCTGAAGGATCTAGAATCTATCATAGTCTGAAGGATCTAGATCCCATGGTGGTCTGAATGATCTAGAACCCATGCTGGTCTGAAGGACCTAGAACCCATGGTGGTCTGAAGGCTCTAGAACCTATCATAGTCTGAAGGATCTAGATCCCATGGTGGACTGAAGGATCTAGAACCCATGGTGGTCTGAAGGATCTAGAACCTATCATAGTCTGAAGGACCTAGAACCCATGGTGGTCTGAAGGATCTAGAACCTATCATAGTCTGAAGAACCTAGAACCCATGGTGGTCTGAAGGCTCTAGAACCTATCATAGTCTGAAGGATCTAGATCCCATGGTAGTCTGAAGGATTTAGAACCTTTGGTAGTCTGAAGGATCTAGATCCCATAGTAGTCCAAATAACAGATGGTGATGCGAGCTGGACTACAGAAAAGGATCTCAGAGTAGGGAGGGTTTGTAGTTTTGAAGGAGGTCAGACAGGTATGAAAGGGTGTGGCTATGAAGGGGTGTGGTTATGGAGGTTCTTACAGGGAAGAAGCAGAACCTTGAAATCGATGTGATATTTAACAAGAAGTCAGTGAAGCTGCTGGAGAACAGAGTGATATAATCTAGGTAAGAGGTCCTAGTAATGATTCTGGACCAAGTGGAGTTTATGAAGAAACTTGAGAGGAAGACCAAAGAGGACAATAATCAATACAGGATATAACCAAAGAGTGAACGAGGATGGCAATGTTCTGATGTGTAAGTGACGGTGAAGACGATTAATATTTCGTAGATGAAAGTCTGCAGACGGAGTAACATTATTGATGTGGGCCTCAGAGGACAATGCACTGTACAGGAGGACACCAAGACTCTGTACCTGAGGAGACAGATGGACTGTGACTGTTGTCAGTGGTCACAGAGAAACTACAACCACTGATAATGAAAATGTGCTTTGGTAACTATGAAGAGAACCTCAGTTTTATCACTGTTAGATTTGAGGAAGTGGTTCGAGAACCGAGATTTAATTTTCAATCAGAGAGGGAAGTGGGTAGAGGAGTGACAGTGGACAGATAGAGCTCACTGTGAGGTGGAACTGAATGCCCAGTGTCTTAAAAATATGGACAAGAGGAAGAGATGATTAAAACCAGTTCAGAGTGATTTTAACAGAAGCTGATATTTCCAGGAGGAAGTTATGTGAGGTGGTTTCGAAGGCTGCACTCAGAACGAGAAGAACAAGAATGGTTAATGACCAGAATCAGCTGCAGTCAACAGATGATTCATGAATGTCACCAAGACTGTCTGTGAACTGTGAGAGGATGGAAACAGGACTGAAACTGTTCAAACAGATGGTTGTCTCTTAGGTGGTTCAGGATCTGCAAAAGGTTCTGGAGTATTTGAGTTATAGCATGGGGTTTAAGAGGTGAGGGAGGATGAGCAGAGGTTAGGGAGGAAGGACTCATCTCAGTAATTAGGAGGGAAGGGAACAAGGACAGACTCTAAAGCCTCATTTCCACCAAACCCTTTCAGTCCAGCACCTTTGGAACCAGCAGTAAGCCTTCAGACATGGTACCTAGACCCTCGGTGTGTTCAGACAGTCCTCTTAAATGTGGGCGGGGTTGTTGTCACTCACTGCTCCGTCCAGCACTCGCTGTATTTCCTCATCAGCGGTGACACAGATGGAAGTCTGCACCTGGTTTATCGTCCACAGAACGAGGCTGCACGCCCACATTTTCACAACAAAATAGAACAGGCTGCAGTGAGAGTCTCTCTCCATGGGATATTTAAAAATAGCAGCTTTGTGCATTTAGTCCTTCTCAGGCAAGCTCAGGGGTTTAGTGTTGCTGTAGCCCACAGGAAGTGAGGATTAGAATATATGACCTTCACATAATCCGCTCCAAATTCATCTATATTTTTAAAGTCATTACTAAAAGTGTGTGTCATATAAAAACTAAAGTGATGGTCAAAGTTGTCACAGTGAAATTTAAGGTGTGCTGATGGATTCACGTCATCAACTCATGCATTGAGTAACATTACAAGTTAACGTTCCACCTTAAAAGTTGCCGGCAGTCGGCCCAGTGAATGAAGTTATTTTTTTCTCTTTCATTTTATAGTTGTAGTTTACTGATGTATGAACAGAGGTTATATACAAAATACATTTATTTTATTTTATGGCCTTGACATTAACCTGTCATATTGTTGAGTTATCAAGGACACTTCCGTGTTTTTGTGTGTATACAGGAATGTTAAAGATATCGAGGAAAACAAGGCTGACCTGACGTTATTGAATCAGGGAATCCGTGTGTCCACCACGACAATGGATCCTAATTGACTTTACATTAGCATTGTTTCCATGGTACTGGCACATAATTTCAACCCATTATGTGCTGCCACCATGGAATGTGGTGTTAAGAGGTTGTGGTCATTTCACGTATTTCTGTGAGATCAGGTTGGAAAAACATCAGATATTTCATCAACAGTCGGGAATTTGAAACTAGATGTTGGAGTCGAGGGTGAGCACAGAAAAAGGAATCAGTGTTTGTAGTTTTGTTGGAGGAGGTGGTTCTCTGCTGAATATTTTACATTCTAATACATGACTTGTAGGAAAATGTAGGAACTGTGAGAACAGCTGGTTTGAAATCTGAAATATTTATTTCTAACTGTAAATTTTATGATAAACATCAGATTTAATTATAGCTGCTGTGCAGTGATGGGTCGGGTCCGGGCATTTTTAGGCAATTCTGAGCAACAAGCAGAAGAATTGGAAGACATTTAGGAATTTAGCAACACAATCTGCCTTTTGCATCAGCTGAGGCTTGAACTCACAACCTCGGCGACTAAGAATCAATTTCCATCTCACTGAACTAATTAGTCAGTGACAATTCATGTGTAGCTTCACAAACTGACTAAGCCAGACGTGCAGGTTTAGCAGCCATCCATGCATGGAAAGGCAGATTTGAAACCACTGTAAAAAATTCAGTTATTGAAACAAAAACCTGAAAATACACATATTGCATCTAGACAGCATGGAGATGTTGGTAATTTGTTTGTAACAATGATTGATTTGCTCCATAAGTGAAAAAACTGATGTTTAAATTTGCCATTTTTACATTGACTCCAATTGTTCACATTAGAGCAAAATTCAAAATGCTGTCAAAAATTCAGTTTTTGAGATAAAGTTCTGAAATTTGCCACACATCATCTACCATGACTCTAGAATTTTGTCATTTTTTTCATGAACATTGAAGATTTATTTAGCAAGAATTTGCATGTATATGTTTACAGTACCGTTTACAGTCAAACATTTTGATGCACTGTAGGCTCAGTTTTTGATAAATCAAAAATCTGAGAAACATAGTTTGTGTAGGACAGTCTGAAGATGCTCTGTAGCAAGTTTGGTGTCAATTGAGCAAAAATTGTGGGAGGAGATAGGTTTAAGAAGTTTTACAGTTTTTGAAAAAAACAGAGTGATGAACTTGATAATTTTTAATAGGTTTAAATGTACAAAAGTTTCTTCAGTATTGGGGCTACAGTTTGATGAAAGTTGTGAAGTTGTAGCATGTTTTTCAAAGTTCAAAGTTTTGAACTTTAGACGCTTGCTGTAGCGCCACCATCAGGACTATTGGCTTGAGTTTACAGCTGAGGATATCTGGCATGTGACTGGACCTTTGTGCAAAGTTTGCTGAGTTTTCACCCATGGGAAGTATGATTTCCTCGGAAGAAGAAAGAAGAAGAAGAAGAAGAAGGAGGAGGAGAATACCTGGGATTACAATAGTGTCCTGGCAGATTAGCTGCCAGGACAGTAATAAAGTTTAATTCAGAATATTCAGGTTTTATTGATTAAAGGTTTAAACTGATTGGCTTCATCAGGACACCAGGGCCCAGTATTTCAAAACTTCTGGATAATGAAATCCTCCTGTTCTCAGTCAGGGATCAAGGTGATCCTGCTGACTTTATCAGGGTATTTCAAAACATTGGCAGGGTGGATCACTTTGATCCCAGTCTGACTGGATACAGATTTCCAAATCTCATGACTCCGCCCCCAGATCTGAAACGTTTCCCCTTTGGGGGCGTGGCTTTCAGATTATGACGCATTGTGCTCTGTCTCTATGGCGGACTACTTCACGAAAGGAGCAGTTGGTAACACAGCTTTCACATCAAAATGTAAATTTACCGTTACCTAATGTGTAGCGTTTTTAACCCTATGGGCCCAAACGACGCATAGTGCGTCCAAATTCACACCTGTTCTTCTCTATTAATTTTCTCCACGACCGTGCATCATAGCGAGAAGCCACGCATATCACGTGAAACAGCGAAATCGTGGCTTTCTGACAAGACCAAGCACTTGTCGGTAAAAAAAACAAACAAAACAACACTAAAATGATGTATAACAGAGCTTTCATACAGCTTTGCACACACATTACTCTTGGATGGATTACTCGCGAATGCAGGGTCGCACAGAAATGCCACGAATATCACATGAAAGCACAGGAGCAGAACTTTCCAGTGATACCACACATCATTGTGCTGTCATCCCATCACGCTATAAATACAGATTAATTGTCTACAAAATTAAAACCTGACGAATTTCTTTACAATCCATTATACAGCTCTTGTTATCAGCCATTTCATATAGTGAGGAATATCATATCTTACCACGTCTTAGGCTTGCGTGTGTTTCTCCCTGTCTATCCACATTTGTAGTCCGGCTTTCAAGATGCAAACATCTCCATATTGTCCAGTTGACACTCCATCAAACTTTATATGACAAGACCAGCCACTTCACCTTTGCCACCCAGACAACTGTAGCCTAATTATGCATGCTGACAGGGCCGTAGTCACCATATACATTGAGGGGGACACGTGTCCCCCCAATGCCCAAAATGCCCCCCAGTATATAACTGAAACTGAAAAACAACAACAAACTTTGTTTACTGCAAACAAAGTGGCAAATATTATCTTGGAGGACATCATTGCACTTGGTTGACTATTTTTCTATGATCTTAGATGTAAATATTGCATGTTTCTTTCAGATAAAACACATTTTTGACTTGTGAATGAATCAATGGAATTTCTTGCAATAATGAAAAAATACTGGCAATCATGTCCGCCTGGCACAAACCACATGTTTTGGACAACTGTGAAGTGACAGAATGTCCCAGCATCATGGTTCTTATATTGCCAGATTCCAGAGAGTCTCCCCTCTTCATGTATGGCAGAATATGTCTTTTTCCAACTTGCTATGCTGAGATACATGTAAAAATGTAAGAATTTAGTAACACAGATTTTTTTTTTTCATTGATATAAAAATTAATATAAAATACAGGCACATAGAAGGACATGAAATGATGGCAAATCTGGATAGCCCACACTGTCCTGAAAAAAACAAGATGTAGTCTTTATAATGACTGTGATATGGGCTCAAAAGTAAAGGCAGTTAAAATACCCCAAAAACGCCTAGGGCCCATAGGGTTAAGACCATACAAAGGCCACCCACCATCTGATGCGAGCCAGCTATTTGATTTGTTACCTAATTCAAATGTGGCCATACCGATCTCTAATTGAGCTGTGGCCATGCTAACGGTAGATAACGCGGCTCCATTGACTTGCATGAACTTGCATAAATGAACTCTTTAAACACCAACCTGTTCAGAGTTTAACGTCATGTTATTGCCAACACAGCAGACTTTTTTTTTTTTTTTTAATTTACATGTGTGCAAAGCAGACTGCTGCAGTATAGGAAAAATACACAGTACTAGTATGAATTATGCGGTTCATTCAGAAGTGTCAGAGGACTGAGTTGTTGTCCATGTGCTTATTATGTTAATCCCTGTGTTGTTTCTGTCACTCTCTGTAAAGAAAAGAATGTGCTATACAAATAAATGTGCATTGCATTTCCTTGCCTTTGTCTGACCAAAAACATATGTTGGATGTTTTCGTACAAACAAGTTACACTGAGCACGGTTACATGTGCACAATAATCAGATAACTGGGAATAATCAGGTAATGGTAATAATCCGATTTGATGCGTTTACGTGCACTTCAATAATCTGATAATCAGAAAAACCTGGTTTACATGATTCAGTCCTTCAGTTGGATTTCTCCTCAAGTACATGACATAAAACTCAAACTTCCTGTTACAGTAGGTACTCATATTGTTGAAAAACCTCGAAAAGTACGCAAGTCATATATTTGCAAAATAAAGCACTCATCATGCTGACACCTTATATTCTTACAGTACTGTTTGTTTTTATCATTAACAAATACATGTGAGAGCATTCTAATGTGTAGTTTATCAATGTGGAGCCAGTTTTACATACTGTGGGTAGATTCAGAGTAAAAGTACTGCAAAGTGCAATATACAAGTGTATTGTACATAAACCTGTCAGACAAAGTGCATAACACATAAGTAAGATAAAATAAAAGTGACAATTTAAACACTGAGAATATAAAAATATATTATTTTATGTAAAATCTTCATCTGAAAGGAAACAAAAGCTGTCAGATTAACGTAGTGGAGTAGAAAGTATAATATTTCCCTCTAAAATGTAGTGGAGTGGGAGTATAAAATAGCAAAACCCAAAAGAAACCAGATTAAAGGGTATACATGCATCAAATAATCTGACTATTGGGGAAAAGCTAGGTGTGTTTATCTGATTTCTCATAATCACATAATGGCTTTTATCTGATAAAGCCTATCGGATTATGCTGTTTACATGACCACTTGAATAATCAGGTAACTCCAGAAATCAGATAATGATCGGTTTATTAGTGTGCATGTAAACGCGCTCACTAATTTAGATTAAGTGTAATGGACATCCTGAGTAACAATATCTAGGAGAAGTGGAGCTGAGGCTTTGTCAAATCCACCTCTGAGGTGGGATCCAAATAATCCTGAAATTTGGTATCAAATTGATCCAGATCAATCAATCAATCAATTTTATTTATAAAGCCCAATATCACAAATCACAATTTGCCTCACAGGGCTTTACAGCATACGACATCCCTCTGTCCTTAAGACCCTCACAGCTGATCAGGAAAAACTCCCCCAAAAAAAAACTTTAACGGGGAAAAAAAACGGTAGAAACCTCAGGAAGAGCAACTGAGGAGGGATCCCTCTTCCAGGACGGACAGACGTGCAATAGATGTCGTACAGAACAGATCAACATAATAAATTAACAGTAATCCATATGACACAATGAGACAGAGAGAGAGAGAGAGAGAGAGAGAGAGATGCAGGTAATGACAGTAGCTTACAACAACATTAATGAAAGTAATAATATTATAGTTATAGTTCTGGCTACTGTGGTACAATATGTTGAAAGTATGTATTAATATCTGGCAGTATACATGTGTGACAATAGTCATATGTGTATAATAACAGTAGAAGTATGACTAATGACTAATGATGGCAGCAGCAGCAGGAGGCATCTGGCAGGACCACGGCAGCAGCACAACCACACACGTCACGCTGTCCGGGCACCGCTGTGATATGAGTTCTCTGCCTTAACTTTTGAAATACCCAAATGCAGCCTTTATCTGGATTAAAGGGAGGACTGCATTACCAGATCTGAATCCTGATCCTCAGGATCTGTGTTGAAATACCCAGTTTTCAGATCAGATCAGATCAAGATTTAATCCAATCCAGCCAGGATAATCCTATCAGATCACTTTGAAATACTGGGCCCAGGTGATAAATAATCTCATGGATTATAGTCTTTATAAAGGAGACACATCAGAACCCTTCAGTTAAAATAATAATTAATGAAAGACAGAGACAAGCTGAGAGGATTTTATTCTGAAAAGTATCTTTAATAAAACGTTCTGACTCTGATCAGTTTGTCTAAAAGCAGTTAGAATAAAGATGCAGCAGATTATATCACAGAGTAAATACAGAATATACAGCTGCAGATTATAACGTCATTAAACTGACTCAGGACCTGCTGGAAGAAGAGTTCTGTTTCCGGTTTACAAACACAAACATGTAAACAATCCTGTTTCCTTTGGCGCCTTACAGTCATAACTGTGAGTGAAAACAACCCGCGTTACCTGTCTGATGATGTCATGTCTTTATGAATGAATTAATCACCCATTGTGGAGGGTTAATTAAACCCTTCCTCTTGTCTGGAAGACAGCAGAGCCTTCAAAGGCAGTCCTCTTCCTCACGCCGTTGGGATGACTCAGGAGCATCCTCAACTTGATGGCTGTCCTCTGATGATGTCACTTCCTGTACTTCTGGTGTGTCCTGAGACAGCTGAGGGCTGCAGAGGAGAGAGACATCTTCATCACTATCATCATCATCATCATCATCAGTACTATTATCTGGTTCACAAAGAATTTTGAATAAAACTAACTGATCAGTGAATTCAGATAAATGAAAATAAACATCAGAGTAATCAGTTAAAGACTCGGATCATTAATGAATGAATGAATGAATGAATCATCCAGATTTCCCAGCAGTCTTTGCTTCAAGTGAAACATGCAGTACAGTAAGCATCCAGCAGAGGGCTCCACACAGCAGCTGATTCAGATTATCAGCAAAGACACAAATAACAACAAACAAAAAAAGCTAAACAATAAAAACTAAATCTATCAACAACAACAACAACAACAACAATATAATACAGAAACAACATAAACATGTATCATCATTAATCTGATCTAATAAAACAGATCCTTCTTTATGAGCCTCAGACACCTTCTTACCTGACTGCGGCCAGCGCAGCATCTCTGCTGGTTTCTATGGTGATGTCAGTGATGGGGATGATGTAAGTACCGTGGGAGGGGCCTGCCTCCTCTGGCCCCGCCTCTGAAATGTGAGGGTCAGGGCTTCCTGTTAACAACACGACGAGTGATCTCGTGAGTTCATCTTCTCTGATCAATAATATGATCGGTGACATGATCGGTGACATGATCAGTCACATCATCTATAACATGATCAGTAACATGATCGAAAAGATGATCAGTAACAAGATTGATAACACGATCGATAACGTGATCAGTAACATGATCAATAACATGATGTCAGTGTGTCTCTGACCGTCTGTGTCTGTCTGTCCATCAGTCTGATGACCAGCAGCTCTGGATGGACTCAGTCTGGATCCAACAACAGCTGGATGATCCCCTTTCATGAAGTCCTCCGTCAGCCAGAGGTAACGCTGAAACACAGGAACAACAACAGGGATTGAGAGAGCTGTATCTGAGAGAACATCAGGAAGAATCAAACACAACACCAGGAAGAATCAAACACAACATCAAGAAGAATCAAACACAACAGCAGGAAGAATCAAACATAACATCAAGAAGAATCACACACAACACCAGGAAGAATCAAACACAACATCAAGAAGAATCAAACACAACACCAGGAAGAATCAAACACAACATCAGGAAGAATCAAACACAACATCAAGAAGAATCACACACAATACCAGGAAGAATCAAACACAACATCAGGAAGAATCAAACACAACATCAGGAAGAATCAAACACAACATCAGGAAGAATCAAACACAACATCAAGAAGAATCACACACAATACCAGGAAGAATCAAGCACAACATCAGGAAGAATCAAACACAACATCAAGAAGAATCACACACAATACCAGGAAGAATCAAACACAACATCAGGAAGAATCAAACACAACATCAGGAAGAATCAAACACAACATCAAGAAGAATCACACACAATACCAGGAAGAATCAAACACAACATCAGGAAGAATCAAACACAACATCAGGAAGAATCAAACACAACATCAAGAAGAATCACACACAATACCAGGAAGAATCAAGCACAACATCAGGAAGAATCAAACACAACATCAGGAAGAATCACACACAACACCAGGAAGAATCAAGCACAACATCAGGAAGAATCAAACACAACATCAGGAAGAATCAAACACAACATCAGGAAGAATCAAACACAACATTAGGAAGAATCAAACATAACATCAGGAAGAATCAAACACAACATCAGGAAGAATCAAACATAACATCAGGAAGAATCAAACACAACATTAGGAAGAATCAAACACAACAGCAGGAAGAATCAAACACAACATCAGGAAGAATCAAACATAACATCAGGAAGAATCAAACACAACATTAGGAAGAATCAAACACAACATCAGGAAGAATCAAACACAACATTAGGAAGAATCAAACACAACATCAGGAAGAATCAAGCACAACATCAGGAAGAATCAAACATAACATCAGGAAGAATCAAACACAACATTAGGAAGAATCAAACACAACAGCAGGAAGAATCAAACATAACATCAGGAAGAATCAAACACAACATCAGGAAGAATCAAACACAACATCAGGAAGAATCAAGCACAACACCAGGAAGAATGAAACACAATGTAAGGGAACAGCTTCGGTGATGGTACACTGGCTGTGTATAACTGGCCTAATCCTCCGGTCAGAGAAGACGCAGCAACTTCTCTCATTTGTTGGCTTTATTAACTTCTTGAGTATAAACAGGACACCGTAGGTTTCGTATCTGTACGTGTGTGTGTGGTTTGTGATGTCTGCAAAGACAACAATAATAAACAGTATTAATAATTAACCTACAGTAGCATTAACAATAGGATAACATGAATAAACATGTATGACGTGTCATACTGAAAATCACCAGTAGGTGTCAGTGTAGGATCATTGAATACAGCACAACAGCCTGGCGTAACGAACAGGTCACATGACCAAACTAAACTGAGACAGCCCCGCTAGCATCAGTATAATAGCAGCTTCAATGAACGACAGTTACATGGCTAAATAAACAGACTGTGACAGAATGAAATAAATGTATGATAATTAGCTAAGTTACAGCTCGGGCCATTCACGTTTCATGGGCTATGTAAACATACTACGTGGTAAGCTAACGAAGCGAACTGAGCTTATTAACCTGGCCACATTAATAACTTGTCACATACGAAATATAAACAACATCTGCTTAACACATAACTTACTTCATCACCGACGCACACTGTTGTACAAAGAATGGAAAAGAGCACTGCAGGTCGGCGAAGAGTGTCTCAACTAGTTTTTCACTCACTACTACTGAAGTTATCGAACACACTGCGCATGCGCAAACAGTCCACAGTCTGCCTGGAGCAGCTTGCTGTGACGCGAACTCCTCACAGCAGGGAATTCACAACAGCCGCCCCCACATTCATTCATGAATGTGTAGAAGGAGTACAAGTCCCTGCTGTTGTTAAGATACCCTGGTATCTATGTCATCTTCCGGCATCTTGGGGAGCGGTACCAGCTTGGTAACCGGACGAGTGTAAACTGTCCCCTTGATGTTGACATCCGCCGAACGAACTGTCCCATCATCGCTGCGATGAACTTTAGTGACCTTTCCTATGGGCCAGAACGCCCTAGGAAGCTGGGAATCCACTACCATAATCACTTGATCTGCAGCGAGGTCGACCGTAGGGGTCCTCCACTTCTGGCGGCGCTGAAGGTCGGGAAGGTACTGGCGAGTGAACTGGCTCCAGAACCGGTCTGCCAGGACCTGGCTGTGCCTCCACCGGCGGCGGCCTAGGAGTTCACTGGAACCATATGCAGCTTGAGGAAGCGATGCGTCGTGCCGCCCCATCAGCAGCAAGTTAGGCGTTACAGGATCAGGATCTGCCAGGTCAGAAGAGGAGTATCCCAGGGGCTTTGAGTTAAGTATACCCTCTACCTCCACGAGGACAGTCGACAACACTTCCTCTGATACAACTTGATCCCGCAGCACGACTTGGAGGGAGGCTTTGACAGACCTTACCTCCCTCTCCCACGCACCACCGAAATGGGGTGAGAGAGGAGGATTAAACTTGAATGTGATGCTTTGGTCGGCCAACTGTTGCTTTAATGGGGGGTCAAGATCTTCCAGTGATTCTTTGAGCTCTCGCTCCCCCCCCCGGAAGTTGGTGCCTCTGTCGCATAAGATCTCGTATGGCTTGCCTCGTCTTGAGATAAACCGACGCAAAGCCAGTAAGAACGAGTCTGAGTCCATGTGTGGCAATAAATCAAGGTGGACACATCTTGAAGTAAGACATTTAAATATAATGCCCCACCGTTTCTCATGCCTCCTTCCTATCTTCACTGTATAGGGCCCAAAGCAGTCGACCCCGGTGGACCAGAACGGAGGTTTGTTGATCCGGAGCCGTGCAGCCGGCAGGTCGGCCATCTTTGGTGCCACGGGGGTGCTTCGCCACAAACAACATTGCACACAGTGTTTCTGGTGTTTCTTTATGACCTGGCGACCACGTAGGATCCAGTAATTTCTACGGATCTCTGCGAAGATTCTCTCGGGGCCAGCATGATGCAGACGGTGGTCGTAGTCTTTCACCAAGAGCTGAGTGATCGGATGATCAGGGCTGATGACAACAGGGTGAAGGCTGTCTCCAAGCAGGCTCTCTGCTTTGCGCAGGCGACCACCAACTCGAATGAGACCTAGTACTTGATCGTATTCGGGGCTGAGAGCACTTAAACGGCTGCCTGAACGGACTGGTTTACACTGTTTAAGTGCCTTTAGTTCCTCTGGGAAACTGTCAGATTGTATCCTTCTCAGCAGAGTAGTCTCCATCTCGATGCGGTCAGCGGCAGACATAGCTGGGGCAGCCGCCCCGTGGAGGGACTGATAGGTAGCCTGCAGTAGTTCAGTCCATGTACTGTATTTAGCCGGGTCTGGCTCATCGCTGCTGGTAGTGGAGATGTGGCCACAGAAAGTTTGGGCTCTCAACTCATCAGGTTCCTCTGTGTGCACTGAGGGGTGCACTGGCCAGTGGTCTGGGGACTGATACAGAAACGAAGGCCCTTGACTCCAACGGCTTGGCTGGGACAATTCGAGGAGGGTTTTCCCACGAGTAATATCATCAGCCGGGTTCAAGTCGGTATTGATGTATCTCCATGATCCAGGAGTGGTAAGGTCCAGTATTTCAGTGACTCTTGTACCAACGAATACTTTGTACTGGTTGGACTCCGACTGTATCCAGCTCAGTACGGTTGTCGAGTCAGACCACAGCACCAATGATTGGATGGGCAAAGTCAGTTCGGTCTGTAGCAACTTGGCAAGCTGAGCTCCTGTAAGTGCAGCACATAATTCCAGTCGGGGCATTGTCTGTTGTCGCTTGGGTGCGACTCGCGACCTGGCCATAATGAATGACACAGTGATGCGTCCCTCTGGGTCCTCCACTCGCAGGTAGGCGACTGATCCGTACGCCTTCTCCGAGGCATCACAGAAAATATGTATCTGCCTCACTGACGAGTCTTTGTCGGCCGCTGCTGGAACATAACAGCGGGGAAGAACTATGTTCTGCAACTGAGAGAGCTCACCTTCCCATGCCTGCCACACTGGCAGTAACTCATCTGCGATAGGCTCGTCCCACTGTCTTTCTGTTGCCCACAAAGCTTGGACCAAGACTTTGGCCCGGGTAGTGAAGGGGTTTATGTATCCGAGCGGGTCGTATTGCGAGGCAAGCACCCTATACACGTTCCTCATAGTGGGCTGTTTGGGTGATACAGGCTGGCATTTATAACCCAGTGTGTCTGTCATGCAATGCCAAACCAGGCCAAGAGTGGATTCCCTGGGGTCAGCTCCTTCAGCGGTTAGCCACAGCTCAGATGTTGTTGATCGCGCCTCAGTTGGGAGGTGAGAGATTACCTCGGTCTTGTTGGATGCCCACTGCCTGATCTCAAATCCACCTTTAGCTAGGAGGGCTCTCAGGCGGTCGAGAAGATCCTTTGCCTGCTGTGGTGAGCGGAGCGATTTCAGGCAGTTATCCACATAGAACGAGGTGATTACCGTCTCCAGCAGGTCCTTGTTGCCGCTCTGGTGATCACGAACGTGACGCTGTACAGCGTAGATGGCACAACACGGGCTGCAAACCGTGCCAAATGGCAGGACGCGCCATTCATAGATGTCAGGTGGTCTGTCTCTGTCCATGTCGCGCCAGAGGAAGCGGAGAAGTGGGCAGTCCTCGGGAAGGAGTCTGATCTGATGAAACATAGCCCGTATGTCTCCACTGATGGCGACCCCATGTTCTCGAAATCTGAGCAGAACCCCTAGTAGCGACGGCCCGAGAGAGGGCCCTGGTAGCAGGTCATCATTCAGAGCACTGTCTTGGTAGCGAAAGGAGCAGTTGAACACCACCCTTGCCTTTCCATTATGGTGTACTAAGTGGTGTGGAATGTACCAGGATTCGGCAGAACAACTGGCCTCCTCGCTGGTGATCCGCTCGGCATATCCTGCCTCCACTAGCTTGTGTATTTCTTGGTTGTAGACTTTAGCAAGCTCAGGATTGGTCGATAGACGGCGTTCTGTGGAGCGGAGGAGGGGCATCACAGCAGCGGGTGATGCACAGGGCAGAGCTACTTTCATCTTCCGAAGGAGAGGCGTTGCATATCTTGTGACACCATCCACTATTACGGTGGTGCTCTTCTCATCAAGCATGGTGAGAGCTGCTTGATCTTGTTTGGATCTTGTCACCTCCCTTTCGCTTTTGAATGGCAAAATGTCCAGCTGCCACAGGCGTTGAACATCCTTGTGTAGGTCGGAGCAAGGTGTTTCAACTGACAGGTGAAGGAAGGAGCTCTCACCAGACGGATGTTCAAGAAAGTTGGTGGGCCCTTGCACTGCCCAGCCGAGTCGAGTGCAGACGGCTACTGGTGCTCCGATAGGTCCTGCACGTACTGGGTGGATTGGAGTTATTAGATCAGGGTTGTCGGATCCAATCAGTAGCATTGGCTGTACTTTAGTGAAGGTGTGTAGTGGGACTCCTTTCAGGTGATTGTATTTCCTTGTTAGTTTATCTCCTGGACATGACTGCTCAGCCAACTGGAGTTCAGTCGCGGTGAAAGCTTGGCTGATGGAGTGATAGGTGCGTGGCTGTGTGTCAGCAGACACCTCAAATGACACTTTCATTCCCTGAAGCTCCAACACATCCTGCCTGATAGTCTTCAGCTTAAGTGACTCCGCATCTCCACACAGTCCGAGGTGTTTTACTGCAGCGGCCAAAATCACAGTACGCTCGGAGCCATCATCTAACACTGCATGTGTGTTTAGTGTTCGTTTACCGTGGCGGAGCAGCACTGGTACCACCTTTAACATGACACGCCCTGAGTGGCTGGCGTGATCCAGATACACTGCATTGGTTGGGGCACTGACTGTGAGAATGTTTAGCTGTGGGTTTTGGGCCACAACTTCGTGGAGTATCATCAGGTGTTGTTTGCTGCATGAGGGGCAAAGTTTCTTTAGGGTGCAGTTCTCTGGTGAATGGCCACGCCCACATCTCCAACATTTCCCTTTGTCTTTAATCCAGGCAGCTTTCTCCTCTGTAGTAATTCTTCCGAACTCAGGGCAGCCATTGAGGTAATGGTCCTGGGTGGTTGTGCAGTATGGACAGTAGGGCTTGAAACGCTCCCTCCTTTTACCTGTGGGCTGTTCCTTCTTTGAGCCCGGCTGGATGTGGGTCCGTTGTCGCTGTGGAGAGATCTGCTGAGGTTTGACTGTTGTGGAGTCGCTGCTGAAGTAAACAGAGGCTGGTTTTGCCCACTGTGATTTACCTGCTTTATTCTCTCTCTGTGTGATGCGACTGGATTCAGCTGGGTTGGATTCTGCTGCGCGTCGGGACACCTGGAGCACCTGAACCTTCATGTCCAGCCATTCAGCGAAGTCAGGTAAGGTGTATGTCTGGTCGCTCCCGCTGCGGATGATGCCTCTTTTTATGCAGAATTCGGCGAAGCTATCCCTGTAGTTACCGGGCAGTTTACCAAGGAGGGTGTCTACATGGGAGCCGCACCGCAGCTCAGACTGTGCAGGACCGTCCATGCGACTTAACATCCCCACCAGTGTGTTTACAGCGGAGGAGAAATCTTCGAAGGCCCTTGCATCACCAGGTTTCACGGGAGGAGAGTTCAATATAGTCTTTAATTCTCCCTGGACCAGCTGTCTTGGCTGCCCGTATCGTTGCTGCAGAGCGTCCATTGCACTGGTGTATGGGGTGGAATCATATATGTACCTCTTTGCTATTTGGTAGGCACTGGGCAGTTTGAGGTGATCAAGTAATACTTGGTATTTATAATCTTCAGTTAAGTGTCGGTGTGGACCAAGTAAGCTATCCAGCCCCCTTTTCAGCATGATGAAATCACTCTCCCGACCAGAACTGAAAAAAGGCAGTGTGGGCTTTGGGATCCCGTATGAGGCTGCAATAGCCATTTCTGTCATAGTGAGTGTTGCAGGATTGTTGTAGGGAGAGATGTATCCTGGCGCTGGGGGTGGAGCACCCATGGGTGTGAACTGTGGGTAGTGTGTAGCTGACTGAGATCTAGACTGGTATGGTTGCGCTGCAGGGGGATACTCAGTCTGTTGGAGTGAGTAGACTGCTCCTGGGTCGGTAGGTGGGTGATAAGGAGGGATAGCACGAGAGTTTGGTCTTGTCCCTTGTTGGTTGAATGGAGCAGGTTGAAGTCCTAGCGGTGGTCCAGGTTGAGGAGTGGCCTGATGCTGGACATATTGAGGATAGTTCTGCTGTGGTGCAGTCGTGAGGAAGGGCTGTGGCCTAGCTTGAGACTGTGGAGGTGCAGGTTGAGCTGGCCCAGATGTATACAGGGTAGGTGGATGTGTCGGCGGGGCTACCGGCTGATTTGTCAGGAACACTGTCGGTGGTGTCTGTTGAGCTGGTTGGTGCCCCGGCTGGACATGCTGACCTGTATACTGGACCGGTGGCCGTAGAGCTCTGGCAGCCTGAGTTGTTGAGCTGAGTTCTCCTTGCTGTATGGGCTGTGCTGTAGGTGGGTGATGCTCGTTGTTGTCCAAGAACTGACAATATCCTGCATCAGCTGATCTCCAACTCATCTGATTATCCAGGAGGGGGGATACTCTGGGCTCTGTCACTCCACTGTGGTGAATGTGAGGAAGGCTTGAGCTCCGGGCGGGATATGACAAGCTGAAGGGGTGCTGCTGAGGGTGAGCTTTACCTTTAGCACTGTCCATGGCTAACTGTAGCTGTCTCATCTGCCTAGTTATGTCTTTCATGCGGACTTCCATCCCTTCCAGCCTCAAATCTTCTGGTTCAGTGAGCACAGTATGGTCTGGAGGCTCTTCCTGGTGTGCTTCTATCACTTGTTGTGCTGTATCTTGTCTATTCAGGTAGCCAAGGTTGTCAATGAAGAAATCATGTAGGTGCCTGGGGAGTTGGCGAGACCGGCTTGGGCGGAGTACAACTGAAGGTTGACCATCTGCATGGTTGCCAGAAGTTGCCATGGCGCAGTTATACACAGGATCCGGCTCGAAGGACCACTTGTAAGGGAACAGCTTCGGTGATGGTACACTGGCTGTGTATAACTGGCCTAATCCTCCGGTCAGAGAAGACGCAGCAACTTCTCTCATTTGTTGGCTTTATTAACTTCTTGAGTATAAACAGGACACCGTAGGTTTCGTATCTGTACGTGTGTGTGTGGTTTGTGATGTCTGCAAAGACAACAATAATAAACAGTATTAATAATTAACCTACAGTAGCATTAACAATAGGATAACATGAATAAACATGTATGACGTGTCATACTGAAAATCACCAGTAGGTGTCAGTGTAGGATCATTGAATACAGCACAACAGCCTGGCGTAACGAACAGGTCACATGACCAAACTAAACTGAGACAGCCCCGCTAGCATCAGTATAATAGCAGCTTCAATGAACGACAGTTACATGGCTAAATAAACAGACTGTGACAGAATGAAATAAATGTATGATAATTAGCTAAGTTACAGCTCGGGCCATTCACGTTTCATGGGCTATGTAAACATACTACGTGGTAAGCTAACGAAGCGAACTGAGCTTATTAACCTGGCCACATTAATAACTTGTCACATACGAAATATAAACAACATCTGCTTAACACATAACTTACTTCATCACCGACGCACACTGTTGTACAAAGAATGGAAAAGAGCACTGCAGGTCGGCGAAGAGTGTCTCAACTAGTTTTTCACTCACTACTACTGAAGTTATCGAACACACTGCGCATGCGCAAACAGTCCACAGTCTGCCTGGAGCAGCTTGCTGTGACGCGAACTCCTCACAGCAGGGAATTCACAACACACAACATCAGGAAGAATCAAACATAACACCAGGAAGATTCAAACACACCACCCGAAAGAATCAAACACAACACCAGGAAGAATCAAACAAAACATCAGGAAGAATGAAACACAACACCAGGAAGAATCAAACACACAACGTCAGGAAGAATGAAATACAACATCAGGAAGAATCAAACACAACACCAGGAAGAATCAAACACACAACATCAGGAAGAATCAAACACAACACCAGAAAGAATCAAACACAACATCAGGAAGAATCAAACACACAACATCAGGAAGAATGAAACACACAACATCAGGAAGAATCAAACACAACACCAGAAAGAATCAAACACAACACCAGAAAGAATCAAACACAACAGCAGGAAGTATCAAACACAACATCAGGAAGAATCAAACACAACACCAGAAAGAATCAAACACAACACCAGAAAGAATCAAACACAACACCAGAAAGAATCAAACACAACATCAGGAAGAATCAAACATAACACCAGAAAGAATCAAACACACAACGTCAGGAAGAATGAAATACAACATCAGGAAGAATCAAACACAACACCAGGAAGAATCAAACACACAACATCAGGAAGAATCAAACACAACACCAGGAAGAATCAAACACACAACATCAGGAAGAATCAAACACAACACCAGAAAGAATCAAACACAACATCAGGAAGAATCAAACACACAACATCAGGAAGAATCAAACATAACACCAGAAAGAATCAAACACAACACCAGAAAGAATCAAACACAACACCAGGAAGAATCAAACACACAATACCAGGAAGAATCAAACACAACATCAGAAAGAATCAAACACAACACCAGGAAGAATCAAACATAACACCAGAAAGAATCAAACACAACACCAGAAAGAATCAAACACACAATACCAGGAAGAATCAAACACAACATCAGAAAGAATCAAACACAACACCAGGAAGAATCAAACACAACACCAGAAAGAATCAAACACACAATACCAGGAAGAATCAAACACAACACCAGAAAGAATCAAACATAACACCAGAAAGAATCAAACACAACACCAGAAAGAATCAAACACACAATACCAGGAAGAATCAAACACAACACCAGAAAGAATCAAACATAACACCAGAAAGAATCAAACACAACACCAGAAAGAATCAAACACAACACCAGAAAGAATCAAACACACAATACCAGGAAGAATCAAACATAACACCAGAAAGAATCAAACACAACACCAGAAAGAATCAAACACACAATACCAGGAAGAATCAAACACACAATACCAGAAAGAATCAAACACACAATACCAGAATGAATCAAACACACAATACCAGGAAGAATCAAACACACAATACCAGAATGAATCAAACACACAATACCAGGAAGAATCAAACATAACACCAGAAAGAATCAAACACAACACCAGAAAGAATCAAACACAACACCAGAAAGAATCAAACACACAATACCAGAAAGAATCAAACATAACACCAGAAAGAATCAAACACAACACCAGAAAGAATCACACACAATACCAGGAAGAATCAAACACAACACCAGAAAGAATCAAACACAACACCAGAAAGAATCAAACACACAATACCAGGAAGAATCAAACACAACACCAGAAAGAATCAAACACACAATACCAGGAAGAATCAAACACAATACCAGAATGAATCAAACACACAATACCAGGAAGAATCAAACATAACACCAGAAAGAATCAAACACAACACCAGAAAGAATCAAACACACAACATCAGGAAGAATGAAACACACAACATCAGGAAGAATCAAACACAACAGCAGGAAGAGTCAAACACACAACATCAGGAAGAATCAAACACAACACCAGAAAGAATCAAACACAACACCAGAAAGAATCAAACACAACACCAGAAAGAATCAAACACAACATCAGGAAGAATCAAACATAACACCAGAAAGAATTAAACACAACACCAGAAAGAATCAAACACAACATCAGGAAGAATCAAACACAACATCAGGAAGAATCAAACACAACATCAGGAAGAATCAAACACAACACCAGGAAGAATCAAACACAACATCAGGAAGAATCAAACACACAACATCAGGAAGAATCAAACACAACAGCAGGAAGAGTCAAACACACAACACCAAAAAGAATCAAACACACAACATCAGGAAGAATCAAACACAACACCAGGAAGAATCAAACACAACAGCAGGAAGAGTCAAACACAACAGCAGGAAGAGTCAAACACACAACATCAGGAAGAGTCAAACACAACAGCAGGAAGAGTCAAACACACAACATCAGGAAGAATCAAACATAACACCAGAAAGAATCAAACACAACACCAGAAAGAATCAAACACAACACCAGGAAGAATCAAACACACAATACCAGGAAGAATCAAACACAACATCAGAAAGAATCAAACACAACACCAGGAAGAATCAAACATAACACCAGAAAGAATCAAACACAACACCAGAAAGAATCAAACACACAATACCAGGAAGAATCAAACACAACATCAGAAAGAATCAGAAAGAATCAAACACAACACCAGGAAGAATCAAACACACAATACCAGGAAGAATCAAACACAACACCAGAAAGAATCAAACATAACACCAGAAAGAATCAAACACAACACCAGAAAGAATCAAACATAACACCAGAAAGAATCAAACACAACACCAGAAAGAATCAAACACAACACCAGAAAGAATCAAACACACAATACCAGGAAGAATCAAACACAACACCAGAAAGAATCAAACATAACACCAGAAAGAATCAAACACAACACCAGAAAGAATCAAACACAACACCAGAAAGAATCAAACACACAATACCAGGAAGAATCAAACATAACACCAGAAAGAATCAAACACAACACCAGAAAGAATCAAACACACAATACCAGGAAGAATCAAACACACAATACCAGAAAGAATCAAACACACAATACCAGAATGAATCAAACACACAATACCAGGAAGAATCAAACACACAATACCAGAAAGAATCAAACACACAATACCAGAATGAATCAAACACACAATACCAGGAAGAATCAAACATAACACCAGAAAGAATCAAACACAACACCAGAAACAATCAAACACAACACCAGAAAGAATCAAACACACAATACCAGAAAGAATCAAACATAACACCAGAAAGAATCAAACACACAATACCAGAAAGAATCAAACACAACACCAGAAAGAATCAAACACAACACCAGAAAGAATCACACACAATACCAGGAAGAATCAAACACAACACCAGAAAGAATCAAACACAACACCAGAAAGAATCAAACACACAATACCAGGAAGAATCAAACACAACACCAGAAAGAATCAAACACACAATACCAGGAAGAATCAAACACAATACCAGAATGAATCAAACACACAATACCAGGAAGAATCAAACATAACACCAGAAAGAATCAAACACAACACCAGAAAGAATCAAACACACAATACCAGGAAGAATCAAACACAACACCAGAAAGAATCAAACACAACACCAGAAAGAATCAAACACACAATACCAGGAAGAATCAAACACAACACCAGAAAGAATCAAACATAACACCAGAAAGAATCAAACACAACACCAGAAAGAATCAAACACACAATACCAGGAAGAATCAAACACAATACCAGAATGAATCAAACACAACACCAGAAAGAATCAAACACACAACACCAGAAAGAATCAAACACAACACCAGAAAGAATCAAACACACAATACCAGGAAGAATCAAACACAACACCAGAAAGAATCAAACATAACACCAGAAAGAATCAAACACAACACCAGAAAGAATCAAACACACAATACCAGGAAGAATCAAACACAACACCAGAAAGAATCAAACACACAATACCAGGAAGAATCAAACACAATACCAGAATGAATCAAACACACAATACCAGGAAGAATCAAACATAACACCAGAAAGAATCAAACACAACACCAGAAAGAATCAAACACACAATACCAGAAAGAATCAAACACAACACCAGAAAGAATCAAACACACAATACCAGGAAGAATCAAACACAACACCAGAAAGAATCAAACATAACACCAGAAAGAATCAAACACAACACCAGAAAGAATCAAACATAACACCAGAAAGAATCAAACACAACACCAGAAAGAATCAAACACACAATACCAGGAAGAATCAAACACAACACCAGAAAGAATCAAACACAACACCAGAAAGAATCAAACACACAATACCAGGAAGAATCAAACATAACACCAGGAAGAATCAAACACACAATACCAGGAAGAATCAAACACACAATACCAGGAAGAATCAAACACACAATACCAGGAAGAATCAAACATAACACCTGAACATAAAATGTGATGAAGTTTTATTTTTCTCTGTCGTTATGAAAAGTTATGGCAGTTTGTCTTTCTGCTGAAGACAGGAAAATTTGTTCTAAAGCTGCTGCCGTATTTATCTTCTCCACCATAACAAAGCAGTTTCATCCAGCTGTGACAGACGGGACAGACTGAGTTACACTCTGTGACGGGGAAAAGGATGGTTTGGTTTTGGGAAAAGAGTGTTTGTGTCAAACAGGAAACAGTAACAAGTCGGACTTCCTGTAATGAAGTTTTTGTTGTGAGTTTGATTGAACAGACTCACCTAGGACGAATCATAATAAAGTGACTTGGTACCTTTTTGTAGTCGTCAGTCAACGTGTTGCCAAAGGAGACGACCAATGAGGAGAAAGAAGGTCTAGACTGAGGTTTCTCCTCCCAACACTGTCTCATCAGGTCGTAACTGAGGGCACACAGAGACAGACATGAGGACACCTCAGACTGAAGGGATCCACTGTGTGAAGAGCGCGGAGCTTCACTTCAGGTGACCTGATTGGCTGAATGAACTCAAAGTAGGCGTGGAGATGAAACAGATGATGTCATAATGACAGTAAAGAGAACCGTGCAGAGCTCAGTCTGAGTCATACATGTTGTGCGAAGCGTGATCAGGTCGACTCATCCTGTATCCTCTCTTCAGGGACGAGTAGAACTCCTGGGTCATGGGGAGGTCAGGGTATGGGCTCCCACCTTGGACAAAACACGCATCACACTGCAGTGAGGCAGATGGAGAATGGGTGGACTGGTGTGTGCACTGGTGTAAACTGGTTTACCCAGAGAGAAGATCTCCCACAGTAAGACTCCGTAGGACCAGACGTCGCTTTGAGAGCTGTAAATGTTCTGGAAGATGCTCTCTGGAGACATCCACTTCACCGGCAGGAAGCTCTGAAAATTACAGGATGCACTTTTTACCATCTGTTTATGAAACTACAATCGTTTATTAATAATCAATGTCATTCACTGACGTTTCCTCGGGCAACGTAGTCCTGGTCTTTCGTCAGATCTCTGGCCAAACCAAAGTCACAGATCTTCACCAGCTTCCCCTCACACACCAGGACGTTCCTCGCTGCCAGGTCTCTGTGGACACACTGTGGGACAACAGAGTGACACGTGTCTATACACAGCAAAACATGTTAACCCACACCACAACACATGAACACACAACACAACACCTTAACACACAACACAACACCTAAACACACAACACAACACATGAACACACAACACAACACCTGAACACACAACAAACACATTAACACACAACTCCTGAATACACAACAAACACATTAACACACAACTCCTGAACACACAACACGTGAACACACAACACAACACATGAACACACAACACAACACCTGAACACACAACAAACACATTAACACACAACTCCTGAATACACAACAAACACATTAACACACAACTCCTGAACACACAACACGTGAACACACAACACAACACCTGAACACACAACACGTGAACACACAACACATGAACATGCAGCAGTGTTGATGACTGAGTGACGTACGTTTCTGGAGGACAGGAAGTCCATGGCCTGAGAGATCTGGTAGGAGAAACTGAGGAGGTCGTTGAGACTGAGGACAGGAGAGTCACTGAGGAGGACAGCTAGCGCCTCCTTCTGGTCTGAAGGAGAAGGACACGGTCAGTTACAGGTTTAATGCTCCTTATACTTCATCCTGTTTCACTCAGACCTGGTGTCCTCCATCATGGACACTGTCTGTCCCATCTAGTGGTAGTGAGACCACAATACATTAATTCATGTAAAACAAGATGGCTGCCATCTCTGCAGAATCAGTCTGCAGCTGATCCTGAGACAGACGTGGACAAAACCTGATCAGACTTTATGTTAATGATTCTGTCGTTAAAGATCAAAATAAAGATCCTGTCTTTAACACTGTGACGTCCTTCAGTTTGAACATATATTTATTTATTTATAAAGCCCAATATCACAAATCAAAATTTGCCAACATATAAAACACATGAATGTAAACGCATGTTATATGTACAGTATTTGTACACAGAATATGTCATGTATCACCTGTGGGCGTGTATGGCGTCTCGTAGACCACAGGCTCAATATCGGCATAGCTGAGCTCCTTCATTGCCACATAATGAACACTCTCCTCTTTATTCATGTCCATGTACCCTCCATCACTCTCACTGCAGGGACAGACAGAGAGACAGACAGCGTCAACCTCAGAGACAGACAGGTAGAGATAGAGAGACAGGTATGTGTGTGTGTGTGTGTGTGTGTGTGTGTGTGTGTGTGTTGACCTCTTGGTGTGTGTGTCACTCTGTAGGAAGGTGTGTTTGTTCCTCTGCAGGTAGTTCACCAGGTCTCCATGTCGACAAAACTCAGTGATGAGATAGACAGGACCTGGACAGACAGACAGACAGACAGACAGACAGAGAGCCAGTTGATGTGTCCTGTATGATCAGCTGTAGTTCTCTGTTCCTCCACAGGGTGGCATCACTGCAGAGCTCTAACCTGGTGAGACCATCCTGACGTTGTGAGCTCTATGCTCAGTCTCTGTCTGGACTCACTGACGCCTCACACACTTCCTGATAATTCAAATCCAGTCAGAGCCAATCAGGGATCAGCACTGTAGGCGCTGACTCTGACATTAGTGAACACAACAATGAATGATGTTACTGCAGACTCAGAGTAAATAACAACAAGTAAACAACATCATTTTAAGATGGTGTCAGGTGCGCCAGGTGCGTTTGGAGCTCTGGTAGCAATATCAGTTTATGCTGTGTTTTTAAGCATTTTAGGTCACCATTTTAAAAACTCTGAGGAGTGCTTTGGATATGATACGTTTACGCAGCTGAGAACTGAGCGTTTGGACGAAATCTGTCGCCTGTCAGTCAAAGCTGACAAGCTTTGTGGATATGGCAGTGTTGCCTGGATCACCTTGCAGTCTAAAACCGCATTCAAAGCAAGTTCCGGAGAAACCCAGCGACCCGATTCCTTCGGCAAAATATTATCAATCTGCCTACTGCTTTCGGGAGATATCCATCAGTGTCCGGGCCCTACAAACTTGCAAACAGTGAAACACCGGCAAAGTAAGCCTAACATCAGCAGCGGCTGCTGCCCTAACTGCGGAAAGGTGGTAAGAGCAAACGCCAAAGCAGTTGCATGTGACTTTTGTGACATTTTTGTTCATATAAGGTGCGGAAATATTGCTCCAAAATTGTATGACCAGGCTGTAAGAAATAAGTCAGATATCCCGCTGGTTTGTAACTGGTGTTGTGTGCAGGAAATGTGCAGCGCCGATGTCTTTGATGACACAAATGATGTGAGGACTTATGATAAGGATAGCATGGATGGGAGAGACTATGATTCACTTGGCCTTTTAAATTGGAAAGGGATGCATTTTATTCACGTCAATGCCAGGAGTCTTCTTCCCAAACTGGATGAAATCGGCCACCTCGCGACTACTTCAAAGGCTGCTGTGATCGCTGTGTCGGAGACCTGGATGGACAGTTCTATTCAAGATGGTGAAGTTGGGCTTTTAGGTTATTACATCTACCGACGAGATCGCAACAGACACGGAGGAGGAGTGTGCCTTTTTATAAGGACTGACATAACTTTCAATCCGCGTCATGATCTACAGGTGGATGGCTTGGAGGCAGCTTGGGTGGAGTTAATTCTTCCTAAAACCAAGCCCATCATTGTAGGTGTCTGTTACCACCCACCTAAACAAACAGACTTCTATGAACTCCTTGAATCTGTCTGTTGTAAAACCAATATTTGCCTAGAGAAAGAATGTGTCATCATGGGTGATTTTAATACAAATCTATTATTGCCACGAAGTAGCCTAAAAGAGTCTCTTTCATGTCTCTGTAAGGTGTCTGGTTTACAGCAATTAATTACTGAGCCGACTAGGTTGTCTATTAATAGCTAGTCCCTTCTTGACTTGATTTTAGTATCTGACTGTGGAATGATATGTCACTCAGGTGTGTTGGATGAGGCTTTCAGTGATCATAATGCAGTTTTTTGCACACGCAAGAAAATGAAATCTCAGCCAATAAATGAGCATTGTTCCATCAAATACAGATGTACCAAACAGTACTCTGCTGAGGTGTTCAATCAAAGGCTATCTGAGAGAAACTGGTCGGATGTACTCGAATGTAATGATGTTGACAAAGCTTGGGATTTGTTCAAGCAGAATTTCATAGCTGTTCTTGATAAAGTTGCACCAATGAGGGAAACAAGAATTAAGCACAGAAGTGCATGTTGGATGTCATCTGAAATCGTTGATCTGATCAGACAATGTAACAGATGTTTCATAAAGTTTAAAAAGTCTAAAATACCAACTGACTATAACTCTTATGCTAATCTTAGAAATCAAGTTAGTTACAAGATCCAACAGGCTAAGTCAGCCAAAAAAACTAAGGAAAATTCTCAATGATATGGGATCAACAGCAAAATCAAAATCAAAGTCTGGTAAAACGGGGCTTATTATTGAAGATGAGATGTGTGTGTGATAAGCGGCTGGTTGCCTGCCATTTTAACCATTACTTTACAACTGTTGCTGCCTGTCTGGTCAGTAAATTGCCAGGTGCTTCTGATAAATATGGCAATTCATTTGTGAACTCCTTTTATAGAAGTAAAAATGTCTCTGCAGATGCATTTGCAATTAGTCCTGTCTCAGAGGATAAAGTAAGAGTGAGCCTCTCAACCCTGTCAGTGAATAAGGCCACTGGCTTGGACCTTATCCCCTCCAGGTTTCTTAGGGATAGTGCTGGGGTTACATTTAGTATTCTTACCTATGTCATAAATCTGTCCATAAGTCAGGGTGTTTTCCCAAATGATATGAAGAATGCTAGGATGGTTCCGCTCTTAAAGAAAAATAGCAGAGCTGATGTTGGGAATTATAGGCCAGTCTCAATTCTGTCAACTATATCAAAGATTTTTGAGCATCTTGTGTATGAACAGGTGGAGGATTATCTCATCAAGCATGATCTATTTTATGAGCTCCAGTCTGGTTTTAGAGCTGCATATTCTACTGACACCTGTCTCATTCACCTCTTCGACTATGTATGTCAGAATTTTGATCTAGGGAATTATGTTGGTATGCTTCTACTTGACTTGCAAAAAGCATTCGATACTGTGAACCATGACATTTTGATTTCTAAATTACAATGCATGGGTTTTAGAAACTCACACTCACACTCAAATGGCTCACTTCTTACCTAGTTTGCCAACTGCTGCAAAACACTTCTCATCATGAGGGATTTTTAGAAGACAGGTCAAGCAGATTTTATGGAAGAAGGTGGATATTTATTGATGAATTGGATAGTTTTTTACAGCTGTTTCTTTTTACTGTATGTTTAGTCTGAGTTTGTCTGCTTCTTGTTTATTTGTTTCTTGTGTGTAAACACCAAGGACCATGCTGGAAATAAGTATTTTACATATGCATGTCATCCTTGGGATTACTGTCTTATCATCTTCCTGAAATAAATCAATCAATCAATCAACAACAACAGTTTGACCTCACAGAGTTTCTCAGAAGAAACAACGTTGTCATCGTTCTTCTGACAGATTTGAGAAAAGCCTGTCAGCTGACTCGATGTTCCTGGTGTTCTGTTTCTCTGATTGGCTGAAGAAGTTTGTCTATCCAGGTGAGTCCTCCTGAAAGTGTCTGAGATGTCAGAGTCCAGACTAGTACAAACAACATGTAGAGCTCACAACATCAGGCCGTCTCACCAGGCTCTCAGCTCACAGACAAGTTGGTTAGTTCATTGGTTCGTTAAACAAACTGTGAGATTAGATCAGATTAATGTGGATTAACTCAAGATTAGACGATGAACCTCCTGAGACCTCAGCTTCTGTGTGGTCTGAATGTTTAATGTCTCTGAGCTTTTTGGGATCAGTCGGACCTGATGAATAGAATAACTTAACATTGTCTTTAAACAGGAAGTAGTTTTAGAAAAAACAGATGTCCCCATATGAGTATGTTTAATTTCATAACACACAGTGTGTCATAAAGAATCAAACTGTTAATTTCAATATCTGAACGTTGTTGTGAAAAATCTTTTGTGATTTGTTTGTAATTGTGGATGAATTTTCTTTGCTCCATACTCTGAGCAAGGTCTGTCCTTTTGTCTGTCGAGACAGTCTGACAATAATAAAGTGCCAGTGTCCTTTACAAACATTATTTATCATAAATAAAGTCTGAACCATAAACTCTGATCAGGTTTTGTCCATGTCTGTCTCAGGATCAGCTGCAGACTGACTTGGCAGAGATGGCAGCCATCTTGTTTTTACATGGATTAGTGTATTGTGGTCTCACTACCACTAGGTGGGACAGAGAGTGTCCATGATGGAGGACAACAGGTCTGAGTGAAACAGGATGAAACCCAGAATGAGACATTGTGACAGCCTGCTCCTCTGCCTGCTCTCTGGCTTTCTCACTTCCCTGGGTGGAAGTTGTGGGCAGGTTGTCTGGCCAATTTGCCTCACCTGTGTGTATGTGGACCAGGGTATTGAAGGGCTGTCTAAACTGGCATTCTCCCTCTTGCTGCTTGCTGGTTTCCACCTGCCATGGGGAACTAAATATTGTTTCCTCCTGCATTCAATACTTTGACACAGCACACTCCACTCACCCATACACTGCATACGTGACTGACACTTAACATTTAATCCCACTCATACTTTTTGGTTTATTTTGATCTAATTTCAACTTAAATGATTTAGTAATAAATTATATTTTGATTTGGTACTTCATGTGTGGACTCCCTTGTTGCCACTAACTGGCCCGCTTTGTGACAATGTCCTCATGTGAGGACGCAGGGTCTCAGGAGGTTCAGTAAGGATTAGTTCAGGATCCAAGTGTTCACCTCCTCTGGTGCACGCTCCGAGCAGGTTGACCACATTCAGGTGAGGACCGAGATGAACCAACACCTTCAACTCCGACATCAAAGACTGAACAGCACCACTGCTGGCTGAACACACACACACACACACACAGATGACGTTACGAAATTGATTTCAGGACTGAAGTTAATCAATAATCAGTCTGACAGGTACATACGTTTGACCATCTTAACGGCTGCTTTAGTCGTAGAATGAGAGTGAAGCAGACCGGAGACAGTCGCCTCGACAACACGACCAAATGCACCTGAACCCAACACCCGACCTGGAGACAGACAGGCAGACAGACAGACAGGCAGACAGAATCAGAGATTTCTGATCCACAGTTGTCTGTGGGGATTAATACGTACCAGTACCTAGTACTCAGAGTATTACCTAGGACTACGTTGTCTCGTGGTACTTCCCAGGTGGAGTTGTAGGGCAGGTGGGCGGGGTCAAGGTAGGTGTACTGCTGTCCATCAGGACTCACCGACTCAATCACCTTCCAACGAACTTCATAACGAGGTTTCTAACAAACAGGAAGAACTGGGTCAAATAAAAGATTCTGCTGAGGTACTGCTGCTACACTGAACTACAAACTCCTGTAACAATGAAACTACAAACTACTGTAACACTGAACTACAAAGTACTGCAGCACAGAAACTACAAACTACTGTAACACTGAAACTACAAACTGCTGTCACACTGAAACTAAAAACTACTCTAACACTGAAACTACAGAGAACTGCAACACTGAACTAAAAACTACTGTAACACTGAAACTACAAACTACTGTAGCACTGACACTATACACTGCTGTCACACTGAAACTACAAAGAAGTGTAACACTGAAACTACAAATTTCTGTGACACTGAATCTACAAACTACTGTATCACTGAAACTACAAACTACTGTAACACTGAAACTACAAAGTACTGTAACACTAAAACTACAAAGAACTGTAACACTGAAACTACAAATTTCTGTGACACTGAATCTACAAACTACTGCAGCACTGAAACTACAAACTGCTGTCACACTGAAACTACAAAGTACCGCAGCACTGAAACTACAAACTACTGTAACACTGAAACTACAAAGAACTGTAACACTGAAGTAAAAACTACTGTCACACTGAAACTATACAATTCTGTCACACTGAAACTACAAACTACTGCAGCACTGAAACTACATACTACTGTAACACTGAACTAAAAACTACTGTAACACTGAAACTACAAACTGCTCTCACACTGAAACTACAAACTACTGCAGCACTGAAACTACAAACTACTGTAAAGCTGAAACAAGAAACTACTGTAACACTGAAACTACAAACTACTGTAACACTGAACTAAAAACTACTGTAACACTGAAACTACAAAGTACTGCAGCACTGACTCTACAAACTACTGTAACACTGAAATGACAAACTACTGTAACACTGAAACTACAAATTACTGTAGCACTGAAACTACAAACTACTGTCACACTGAAACTACAAACTCCTGTCACACTGAAACTACAAACTACTGTAGCACTGAAACTACAAACTACTGTAACACTGAAACTCCAAAGAACTGTGACACTATAACTACAAACTACTGTAACTGTAACACTGAAACTACAAACTACTGCAGCACTGAAACTACAAACTACTGTAACACTGAAACTACAAATTACTGTAGCACTGAAACTACAAAGTGCTGTAGCACTGAAATTACAAACTACTGTAGCACTGAAACTACAAACTACTGTAACACTGAAACTACAAACTACTGTAGCACTGAAACTACACTATAACACTGAAACTACAAACTACTGTTAACACTGAAACTACAAACTACTGTAGCACTGAAACTACAAACTACTGTAACACTGAAACTCCAAAGAACTGTGACACTATAACTACAAACTACTGTAACTGTAACACTGAAACTACAAACTACTGCAGCACTGAAACTACAAACTACTGTAACACTGAAACTACAAATTACTGTAGCACTGAAACTACAAAGTGCTGTAGCGCTGAAATTACAAACTACTGTAGCACTGAAACTACAAACTACTGTAACACTGAAACTACAAACTACTGTAGCACTGAAACTACACTATAAAACTGAAACTACAAACTACTGTTAACACTGAAACTACAAACTACTGTAGCACTGAAACTACAAATTACTGTAACACTGAAACTACAAACTACTGTTAACACTGAAACTACAAACTACTGTAGCACTGAAACTACAAATTACTGTAAGACTGAAACTACAAACTACTGTAGCACTGAAACTACAAATTACTGTAACACTGAAACTACAGTACGTCATAATACTGACTTTTCTCCAGAGGAGGATGAGGATGATGAGGAAGACAACGGCGAGGATGACCAGAACCAGTACGACCGCCAACACTGTGACCTGAGACAGAAGAGCTGGAGACAGACAGGAGGTCAGAGAGAGACAGGAGGACAGAGACAGACAGGAGGACGGACAGACAGAGAGACAAGAACACAGATAAATAATGTACATCACTACAGATTACAGTCTGTTCATCCTGTAGAGAGACCCCTCCTCAGAGGGTCCAAGGACAGAGAGTCCAAGCGTCAAAGGACAGAGGGTGCAAGGACAGAGAGTCCAAGCGTCAAAGGACAGAGGGTGCAAGGACAGAGAGTCCAAGGACAGAGAGTGCAAGGACAGAGGGTTCAAGGGCAGAGGGTCCAAGGACAGAGAGTCCGAGCGTCCAAGGACAGAGGGTCCAAGAACAGAGAGTCCAAGGACAGAGAGTCCAAGGACAGAGGGTTCAAGGGCAGAGGGTCCAAGGACTCAGACTCCAAGGGCAGAGGGTTCAAAGACAGAGAGTCCAAGGACAGAGAGTCCAAGGACTGAGAGTCCAAGGGCAGAGGGTCCAAAGACATAGTCCACGGACTGGGAGGCCAAGGACAGAGGGTTCAAGGACAGAGAGTCCAAGGACTGAGAGTCCAAGGGCAGAGGGTCCAAGGACAAAATCCAAGGACTGGGAGGCCAAGGACAGAGGGTTCAAGGACAGAGAGTCCAAGGACAGAGAGTCCAAGAACAGAGTCCAAGGACAGAGGGTCCAAGGACAGAGAGTCCAAGGACAGACAGTCCAAGGATAGAGGGTTCAAGGGCAGGGGGTTCAAGGACAGAATCCAAGGACAGAGGGTTGAAAGGTAGACAGGTGGAAGGGTGGACAGTAGGACAGGTGGACAGTACATACAGTTGGACAGTAGGACAGGTAGACAGTATGTATAGTTGTACAGGTGGACAGTAGGACAGGTGGACAGTACGTACAGTTGGACATGTGGACAGTAGGACAAGTGGACAGTACGTACAGTTGGACAGTAGGACACGTAGACAATATGTATAGTTGGACAGGTGGACAGTAGGACAGGTGGACAATACGTATAGTTGGACAGGTGGACAGTACGTACAGTTGGACACGACTCGCATGTCTCTGGCTCTTCGTCCTGCAGAGTTTTTGGCTTCACAGCGAACAGCTGACAGTGAGCTGAGACTCTGCAGAGTCAACACACTGCAGACCTGCACAGGTCACACAAACACACACACACACACACACACACACACACACATACACACAGCTGTCAGTCATCTTCACATCACCTGATGACATCACACTGATGATGTCACTGGTTACCTGGGTGACGCCTCTCTCCTCCACCTCAGTGAAGGTCTCCTGTAGAGCCACGCCCTCCAAGGCTGCTGATAGGCTCCTCCAGCCACCTGTCACATTACTGCACCTGGAGGAGACGAACACCATAACCAAGGCAACACGCATACTGTCACACTGGTGTGTGTGTGTGTGTGTGTGTGTTTACCTTTGTGAGCTGTGACAGGTGTACCAGATAACAGAGGGGGGCGGAGCTCCTTCGCTGACACACACCATTGCCTTACTGTCGACCTCCGACAGAGATGTGATCTTGGGAGGCGCTGCACACACACACACACGTAAACAAACACACACACACACAAGTCAACAAACACACACACACACACACACACACACACACACACACACTGTCTGTCTCTCTGACCTTTGACCTCCAGGTTGAAGATGACCTCCTCGGCATCGTCTTCGTTGGAAACAATCGCTGTGTAACTTCCTGTCTGATCCATTTGGACTCGAACCAGTGTCAGTGTGCTCACATACCTGCACATCAATCAATCAATAAACCAATCAATAAACCAATCAATCAACCAGCCTTCAGTCAGTACGTTTACATGCAGCTATCAGCTCAGTCCAACAGAACCTATCTGTAGCTAACATCCCCAGATACTAATAATAATAATAATAATAATAATAATAATACTGCATGTGTCCACTCAGTGTGACTGGAGTTAGTGCCACTGGATTCAGTGCCATTGGAGTCAGTGCCACTGGAGTCAGTGCCATTGGAGTCAGTGCCACTGGAGTCAGTGCCACTGGAGTCAGTGCCGCTTGAGTCAGTGCCGCTGAAGTCAGTGTGACTGGAGTCAGTGCCGCTGGAGTCTGTGCCGCTGGAGTCAGTGTGACTGGAGTCAGTGCCACTGGAATCAGTGTGACTGGAGTCAGTGACACTGGAGTCAGTGCCGCTGAAGTCAGTGTGACTGGAGTCGGTGACACTGGAGTCAGTGCGACTGGAGTCAGTGCGACTGGAATCAGTGCGACTGGAGTCAGTGCGACTGGAATCAGTGCCACTGGAGTCAGTGCCACTGGAGTCATTGACACCGGAGTCAGTGTGACTGCAGTCAGTGACGCTGGAGTCAGTGCCATTGGAGTCAGTGTGACTGGAGTCAGTGCCATTGGAGTCAGTGCCACTGGAGTCGGTGCCGCTGGAGTCAGTGTGACCGGAGTCAGTGTGACTGGAGTCAAGGTGACTGGAGCCAGTGCCATTGGAGTCAGTGCCGCTGGAGTCAATGCCATTGGGGTCAGTGCCATTGGAGTCAGTGCCACTGGAGTCAGTGCCACTGGAGTCAGTGCCATTGGAGTCAGTGTGACTGGAGTCAGTTTGACTGGAGTCAGTGCCATTGGAGTCAGTGTGACTGGGGTCAGACTGGAGTCAAGGTGACTGGAGTCGGTGCCACTGGAGTCAGTGCCACTGGAGTCAGTGTGACTGGACTCAGTGCCGCTGGAGTCAGTGTGACTGGAGTCAAGGTGACTGGAGTCAGTGCCATTGGAGTCAGTGCCACTGGAGTCAGTGTGACTGGAGTCAATGCCATTGGAGTCAGTGCCACTGGAGTTGGTGCCACTGGAGTCAGTGTCACTGGAGTCAGTGCCATTGGAGTCAGTGTGACTGGAGTCAGTGCGACTGGAGTCAGTGCCATTGGAGTCAGTATGACTGGAGTCAGTGCCACTGGAGTCAGTGTGACTGGAGTCAAGGTGACTGGAGTCAGTGCCATTGGAGTCAGTGTGACTGGAGTCAGAGTGACTGGAGTCAAGGTGACTGGAGTCAGTGCCACTGGAGTCGGTGCCACTGGAGTCAGTGTGACTGGAGTCAGTGCCGCTGGAGTCAGTGTGACTGGAGTCAAGGTGACTGGAGTCAGTGCCATGGGAGTCAGTGCCACTGGAGTCAGTGCCATTGGAGTTGGAGTCAGTGCCATTGGAGTCAGTGTGACTGGAGTCAGACTGGAGTCAAGGTGACTGGAGTCAGTGCCACTGGAGTCAGTGTGACTGGAGTCAGTGCCGCTGGAGTCAGTGTGACTGGAGTCAGTGTGACTGGAGTCAGTGCCACTGGAGTCAGTGTGACTGGGGCCAGTGCCATTGGAGTCAGTACCACTGGAGTCAGTGCCATTGGAGTCAGTGTGACTGGAGTCAAGGTGACTGGAGTCAGTGCCATTGGAGTCAATGTGACTGGAGTCAAGGTGACTGGAGTCAGTGCCATTGGAGTCAGAGTGACTGGAGTCAGTGTGACTGGAATCAGTGTGACTGGAGTCAGACTCGGCTTTCTGCACGTGCATCACTTTTTCTTTCACCCAGAAGAAGAAGGAGATGTCGTAGCAGCAGTTCAGTTACTCCCCGAAAAACAAACAAACAAACACCATGATGACCGAGAAGCAGAAGACGCACCTCTGGACGGATGAGGAAACGACAGTCACAGCTGACGGAGCTCAACATTTGGAAGTTTATGGATGGTATTTCCATATATTTATCTCTGTCATCTTCATTCGTCATTTGCTTCCTCTTTGAGTCAACCGCAGCTCGCTCAATATGCACGATATTAAAAAGGACACAGCGCCGTCTATCGAGTTGGAGTCAGACATACTCAGACAGGACAAGAAGTCTGACTTGGCTGATGAGCTGAGCTATGAGCTTGTGTGTGACCACTGAGGTATCAGCTGTGATCTACCTGCTTCCTGTCAAATGTGTGGTGGTGACAGAGGTGGTTTCCGTGGGGATGGTCTGGTTGTCTTTGGTCCAGAGGACGGTGGGGGCGGGATAGGCGTCGACCTCCACACTGAACTCCACCGTGTGATGGAGGAGAGATGACATGTTGGTGTCACCTGATGGCCACAGGTAGACGTACCCTCGATCTGCAGAGACACACACACTTTACCTGTGTGTGTGTGTGTGTGTGTGTGTCTGTGTGTGTGTGTGTGTGTGTGTGTGTGTGTGTGTACTCACCCAGCACTGTCACTGTGATGTTTTTCCTCACGGTTCGTTCCTGCACCGTCTCCTGCACCACACACACATACACACCTACAGGAAACACATACACGTCCCCGTCACCTTGGTTACCCAGCAGACAAACCACATGTTACTATAGCAACTGATATATGTCAGTGATTTCGCTGTATCTGTTGAACGACTTTAGTTCCCTCAGCGCGGTCTGTCTGGAGAGTTAGAGTCAGGGTTACATCAGTGACCTACCAGAATCTGCCACAGTTGCCGTGGAGATGTTGACGAAGGAGCGAATCTGATTGGGTAGGAAGTCAGTCAGAGGCTCAACTTCCTGAATCGACACCAGAGAAGATCTTTAAACAGAGAACACACGAGACACTACAGACAGACAGACAGGTGGAGACAGAGACGGACAGATGGACAAAGAGACAGAGACAGGTGGAGACAGAGACAGGCACCTGTCTTCGGGGGAAGTCCCAGGAGAAGAAGACCATCTCTGTGTCTTTGACGGTGCAGTTGACAGTGAGGACCTCCCCTTGCTTCAACACACTGCTGGACACCGTCAGGTCCACCTCCATGACCTTAGGAACTGAGGGACAGACAAGTGGACACAGACAGAGACAGGTCAGGTGGAGACAGAGACAGGCAGGTCAGATGGAGACAGACAGACAGGTCAGGTGGAGACAAAGTCAGAGAGACAGGTGGAGACAGAGACAGACAGACAGGTGGAGAGAGAGACATACAGATCAGGTGCTGAGACATTAGCGTCCTCTTATCTCGTCCTGATGGACTCACCTACGATGCTGAAGACGTAGTACACCTGTGACTCTGTCTCCTCGTCTCCGCGAGAGGCCACGCACATGTATGACGTGTCGTTCAGACGACCCGTGAAGCCATGGCCCGGCTCGTATGTCATCCCAGTAACTGCCGTCCTGCCGGGACGTTGGTACAGCCTGACGTTGAGCTGTGGGTCGGACACCACGCAGGGGATGGTGTCTTCCTCTGTCTCCTTCATCACCACACCTGGACCCAGTGGGACGAACCATTCTTCCGGACCTGAGGGGGGACAGGTAGGATTAGGACAACAGGTGTCTCACAAGTGGGACGGACGTCATGGCTACATGATGAATATCATGTCACCTCGACCAGGTATGAAGATGTCCACGTCTCTTCTCTGATAGGACGACGCCTCCTCACAGGTGTATCTCCCAGAATTCCTCCAGGTGGTGTTAAAGAGCTGCAGGACGCTGCTGGACCCCTGATTCTCCACGACAACCCCGTCCACCTGAGTGTCCTGAGGTAACCGCCACGTCACCTGACTCCATCCCGAACACACCTGCAGAAACAGACAGGTACCTGAACACACCTGCAGAGACAGACAGGTACCTGAACACACCTGCAGAGACAGACAGGTACCTGAACACACCCGTAGAGACAGACAGGCACCTGAAAACACCTGCAGAGACAGACAGGTACCTGAACACACCCGCAGAGACAGACAAGTGTTTACTGACCACACTGTAGTTTGAGTTTGAGTTCAGCAGAACTTCAGGGTTTGAAGGAAGCAGCTCCAGAGAGACACCTCCATCAGGACACAACAAGAACACACCTGCAGACAGACAGACAGTCAGTCAGACACACAGACAGTCAGTCAGTCAGTCAGTCAGACAGACAGACACACAGACAGACAGTCAGTCAGTCAGACAGACACACAGACAGTCAGTCAGTCAGTCAGTCAGTCAGCTATCAGTCCACATTTAAAGTCTGACATGTTACCCACCAAACAGGAAGTGCAGCACACTCAGACTTCCTGTTTGTCCTCTAGTGGACGCCATCATGGCTGCTGATCCTGAGCAACAACAACAACAACAAGGAGAGATTTCAAATTAAAAGTCTGATTTGGTCGTACCAGAGAAACATTAGCAGCTCTTTGTGTTTGTGAAACATCTGGAGCACAGTCAGTATAACCTTTATTTATATATTTGCTCCTCAGGTTTCTGGGTAAAATTCTTCACAGAGTTACTGTAACACAGTCTGATTACGGGGCAGGGCATGATGGGAAATGTCGTGTTTTTCAAACAGCTGCTGACTAAAGGACTTTTATTCTGAAATTTGTCGGCCGTCAGTGAAACACAAACAGTCTGTTTAAATCATCCAGTCAGAGCTCTGATGGTCAGAGCAGACCTCAACACATTCCTCTGACTCTGTGTGTGTGTGTGTGTGTGTGTGTGTGCGTGTGTCACTCTGTGTGTGTGTGTGTGTGTGTTTTTCTTCTTCGTCTTTCAGAGGAAAATAAAAAGACTGAATCCAGTCGTCCAATCTGGGGATTTGGGCCAATCAGAGGTCTGACTGAACGTGTGTGTGTGAGGAATGTGGGTCGACCACTGAAGAAGAAAATAAACAGTGAAGTATTTCCTGTGGGCGGCGGTGAGAGGAGTCGCTCCTGCACCACTCTAACATCAGTTCTTCACACAGTTTTCAGCCAATCACAGCCCTGCAGCCGCTGCTTCACTTCAATCTGCCCCGAGTTCAGTCCTGCAGGACCGCAGTGATGTCACTGATGATGTCACTGATCTACAGTGTTAGGACGTATCTGCAGACCTGACAGAGGGAGGGGCCACGTGTTCAGGACTCAGCAGGTTTGATTCTCAATCTGAGGGTCTGAGTCAGACCTCGAACGGCGGCGAGCTTTAAAGCCACTGTAGTGACCAAACATGGAAATACAATTTCCTGGTTAATCACGTGATGTCATGGACACTCCAATTGTTAAAGAGACGTCTGTAAATCAGTGGACACGTTTATTTTTAGTGTCACAACCTCAGAG
The DNA here is from genome assembly GCA_037127435.1 of Epinephelus malabaricus. Lineage (NCBI taxonomy): Eukaryota > Metazoa > Chordata > Actinopteri > Perciformes > Serranidae > Epinephelus > Epinephelus malabaricus. Next base: position 327,213 of record JANUFT010000010.1, read on the forward strand.
AAACGTCTCGTTTCACTATCAGTGTTTGATCCATTCAGTCTGAGAACATCTGGAGAGTCTCAGAGCCAAAGATTAAATCATTGCATCTCCATTCAGGTTACCGGAGCACTAAACAGGAAGTAGCAGTTCAGTTGGTGGACAACTGTAGTGTGTCTGCTCTGTGGGTCCAATAATGTGGAGGCAGTGCTGATCATCGGAGTATTTTTATACTACAGACAAAGAGTGTTTTTGGTTTCACTAAACAACTGTCACAGGAATGAACGAGGCCCCGCCTCCAATGCTGTATCCAGGTCTTTTTATACATCCGTGGTCTGAACAGCTGATGCTAATGCTAAGCTACCTGCAGTTTAAGTCAGATGATGTGATGAGGTTGTGGAAGATTTAAAGCTGTTTAACGAGATTGACAAGTCATATAAGACTTTATCTGTATTTAGTTTATGTCAGTTTATTGTTGAATTTATAAAGTAATTTAATTACTATTCACTCAGTCATGTGTAATGAGTAACTGATTACAGTGTGGATTCACAGGACCACAGATGATTTGTCATTTGTTAAAATCTAAACTGGATATGTGAAGGCTTTTCTTCTCTGCTTGCTCTTTGTTCTTCCCACCTCACACCTCAGTGAGACACAAGTCTCAAAACTTGATTGGACAGGACTTTTAAGTGAGTTGACGGTCTGGGAGGCAGACAATGTCTCCACATTTAAGACTAGACTTAAGACTTTCCTCTTTGATAAAGCTTATAGTTAGGGCTGGCTCAGGCTTGCCCTGTACCAGCCCCTAGTTAGGCTGACTTAGGTCTAGTCTGCCGGAGGACCCCCCTATAATACACCGGGCACCTTCTCAATTTCAATTCAACTCAATTCAGTTAGCTGTATTGGCATGAATGGTATCAACTGTTGTTGTCGAAAGCAGAACGTAACCTACAAACATACAATTCAATTACAATACAGTTAATACAAATACATTAAATATTTTACATTAAGTCCATGTTACATTAAATAGGCAGAGTGTTATAAGGAGACTGTGTTGTTGTGTCTCTCAGGTTGTGACATGCACTGACATATTTTGCTGCTTCTATTGCACTGACACTGTTTTCTCCAAGTAGATGATGCATGTTCTCCTGATCACAGAGGGGATCAAAATCTTGGAGTTTATGTTTCATGTTTGAAAACAACTTGGTTCTAAGTTCTTCATATGTGTTACATTTGAACATGTCTCTCTCTCTCTCTCTCTCTCTCTCTCTCTCTCTCTCTCTCTCTCTGTCTCATTGTGTCATATGGATTACTGTTAATTTATTATGTTGATCTGTTCTGTACGACATCTATTGCATGTCTGTCCGTCCTGGAAGAGGGATCCCTCCTCAGTTGCTCTTCCTGAGGTTTCTACCGTTTTTTTTCCCCGTTAAAGGGTTTTTTGGGGAGTTTTTCCTGATCAGCTGTGAGGGTCATAAGGACAGAGGGATGTCGTATGCTGTAAAGCCCTGTGAGGCAAATTGTGATTTGTGATATTGGGCTTTATAAATAAAATTGATTGATTGATTGATTGATTGTACATAGCCTGTTAATAAGGATATATTGATCATGTCTAATAACGAACCACTTGCTCTCAGTTTTTATTGTATGTACTTTTTAAACATGGACTAAGGTTTTAAGCCATCGGTCCTGTGGTTGTCACGGATCATAGACTACCGCGGAAGTGAATGCGGAAGTCGCCAGCCGAACCGCATTAGCGAGGGGCCAACTTTTAAAAATTGTTTAGGCCTAATTGTGGGAGACCTACAACTCACCATCTGAAGCGGACTGCCCCCTTAAAATTGGGGAAGGTCCCCTTGGACATTTTGGCCCCACGACTGAGGGTAAAAATTTTAACTCACCTCCGTGTGTTGATACTGTGTCCCGGGGAACGGATCTCCAGCACAGGCCGCAGGTATGTTGGCGGTGTGTGAGTCCTGCCTCCCAACCCTGTCAAAACTGAGGGAGAGCATCTCCGGACTACAGGCCAACCTCAAGGAGAGGGAAAAGATCCTCCTGGATTTTACCACCATCGCCACGACCCAGGAGAAACATATTGCTCACCTGACGGCATCCGGCGCTGGTGACCGGAGCATGATGGCCACGAACAACACCACCCTGCCGTGGACCGGCTCCATCACCACCGGAACTCCGACACCAGCACTAGCCAAGTCCCGCTGGCACCGCCGGGGAGCCAAGCCCAAATCATCGGCACCCTCCACCTCCTGCCTTCGCCCCACGGAGCCGCAGTGCTTCATCACGGAGGGTGGAGCAGGAGCACCGATGAGCTCAACTCCACTCAAGCCGAGGAAGCCCTGGTCGGTGGTGGCCAGGGGTTCTGGGGCTCGTCCATCTCCTCCTCCTCTGCCTCCAGAGCTGCCGCTGGATAACAGGTATGACATCCTAAGCCTGCAGGTCTTCCCTCCCATGGATGCTTCGTCCAGCTTGCCTGTGGAACCTGTAGGCCTACATCCAGCTGGCTGTGGCTCTCATCAGTCCAGGAATCGACGTCTGCTTGTCCAGCCTGACCCCTCCCCTCCATCCCAGTCAGAAGGAACCGCGGCCTGGCGCCACAAACATCGGACTCCATCCCGTCACCGTCGAACCTCCAGGCAGTCGGAGGCGCGCACTCGGGAGCAGCACACTCGGGAGCAGCGCACCCCCTCTGTGCTAGTGATCGCGACCTCCATGGTCAGGCACGTGGAAGTACACAACGGCCGCACCTTCTGCCACCCTGGTGCCCGTGTCAGTGAGTTTGCATCCTCCGCCCTCCAGCTGGCTGCACGGCACAGCTCGGCCTCCTGGTCCTGGAGGCCGGTATCAACAACCTCAGGAACCAGCAGTCAGAGGTCCTCAAGCAGGACTTCATCTCCCTGGTAGACCGCCTGCTGGACACGGGGAAGCGGCTAATTATTTCCGGCCCGCTTCCCCCGCCTCATTATGGTGACGTCACCATCAGCCACCTTCGTCAGCTGCACCTGTGGCTGAAGGGACACTGCCTGTCCAAAAGTATCCCCTTTGTGGACAATTTTATAGCTTTTCTAAACAGACCCCACCTTTTTAAACGGGACGGCCTCCGCCCAAACCAGGAGGGATCACGGCTTTTATCAGTCAACACTGACCTGACCGTCCGATCCTGCACCACAGCCACCTCTTGACTCACTGCTCACCCACCTCCACCCTCTTCCACTACACATTGCACCACACACACTTCTCCCTCAGTAGCACCTTCTCTGCAACCAGAAACACAGGACATTCGCACCATAAAAACTATCATTACACTTAGAAAGTTGAAACCCAGGAATGTTTTTAGACCTAACCGTGTTTTTAAAATCCATTTGAAAAGTCACGAAGAGCGCACGTTAAAATTAAAAAAACATTACAAAACATTAAAATGGCAGTGCTGAACGTGCGCTCCCTTATAAACAAATATTTTATCATAAGTGATTGAATTTTAGACAATAACCTAGACAGTATTCTCCTTACAGAGACATGGCTTGGCACAGACGCACCTGTTGTTCTCACCGAGGCTTCCCCACCAAATTTTAACTTTTTATATTCTGTTAGGGGAGGTAAAAGAGGAGGCGGAACTGCATCAGTAACAAAAACCACAATGTCCTCAAATGAAGTTTCTTTTAGCAGCTACTCATCATTTGAGCATCATGCCTTTGTTTTTAGCAGCCCTCCTATCCTTTGCTTAACGGTTTACAGACCCCCCCAGTACTCCACTTCTTTTATCAGTGATTTCTCTGAATTATTATCAATCATTCACTCCACCTACAACAGGATTTTAATAACTGGTGATTTTAATCTATACATTGACAACACCTCGGACCCAGTATCCAGAGAATTTTTAAACCTCTTAAACTGTTTAGATTTTAAACAACATATCACGCAGCCAACATACAGCAGAGGGCACACCCTGGACCTGGTCATAACCTATGGCCTGTCCGTGGGTGTGTCCTCTGTTGTGGATCTGGCTGTGTCCGACCACTTTTGTGTGTTTTTTAACATCACCAGTTTTAACCAACAGGAGGCCCCGGTGAGAACAGTGAGGAAATGCTACCTAACTTCTGAAGTGGCTGCAAATTTTATCCAGATTTTACAGAGCACTCCAGCTGAAATTTTACCTGCACCCTGTGATTTTATTGTGGACAATTTTAACAACAAACTCAAGTCAACGCTGGACTCAGTGGCTCCACTTTTAACCAAAACAATTAGAACAAAACCTACTCCCCCATGGAGAAATCAGGAAATAAACAACTGTAAAGATACTGCAGGAGTGCTGAGAGAAGGTGGAGAAAATCAAACCTAACAGTCCACTACGAAATATTTCGTCAACATCTCAAAACCTACAATAAAACAGTCAAACAGGCAAGAATTTCCCACTTCAAAAAACTGACAATAAAAACCATCCCAAATTCCTCTTCTCCACAATTGATATTTTAACAAACAGTAATTTTAACAGATCACCTAAGACAACAACCAATGCTCTTTGTGAGGACTTTGCAGACCACTTCAGAAGTAAAATCAATGACATCAGATCCAGTCTCTTATCGCAACAGAATTTAACTGTCGACACACCTGGATCATTGCTTTTACCTGAGGAAACACTGGAGAGTTTTGCCCTGGTTGATGTGAGGACACTTGGTCGAGTTTTCTCCCAAATAAAGCCCACAACCTGCCTTTTAGACTCAATTCCCACACCATTTTTTAAAACATTTTATGGATTCTTTGAGGAAGAGGTACTGTACATGGTGAATTGCTCTCTTCAGACAGGTGTCTTCCCGGCCTCCTTGAAAACAGCGGTGGTGAAGCCCCTTCTGAAGAACAACAATTTAGACCCCAACATTCTTAATAATTATCGACCTGTATCCAACTTACCATTTTTAAGCAAAATTTTAGAAAAACTGTTTTTTAACCAAGTAAATGATTTAATACAAATAACACTTTGGAGAAGTATCAGTCTGGTTTTAGGATGAACCACAGTACCGAGACAGCCCTTTTAAAGATTTTAAACGACATCAGGTGCAATTTAGATAACCATAAACTCACAGTCTTGGTACTACTGGATCTAAGCGCCGCCTTCGATACAGTAGACCATCACATTTTATTAAATAGACTGAGGCACCTGGTCGGCCTCTCTGGTACTGTTTTTAACTGGTTCATCTCTTACCTTACTGATCGACACTTCTTTGTAAGTATGGATACATGTTCCTCAGGAACCCATGAGATAAAGTTTGGGGTCCCCAAGGGGTCAATTTTAGGCCCAACTCTTTTTAATCTCTACATGCTTCCTCTGGGGGACGTCATCAGGAGGCACGGCATCAGCTTTCATAGTTATGCTGATGATACGCAACTGTACATCGCTGTATCTCCTGATGACACAGGGCCGATTGATGCCCTTTTTAACTGTATTTTAGATATAAAGTCATGGATGGCAGCGAATTTCCTGCAGCTCAACCAGGACAAAACAGAGGTTTTAATCACTGGTTCTGAAGGCCAGAGAGAGAGACTTTTACCAAAACTACAGGATTTTAAACCAACACACTGTAAAAAATCTGGGTGTGAGTTTTGACTCTGAGCTCTGTTTTATTCCACATATTAAAAACATAACAAAGGCAGGTTTCTACCACCTTAAGAATATAGCCAGAGTCCGCCTGTTTCTCTCTCAGGCCAGCACGGAGGTGCTGATGCATGCTTTTATCTCCTGTAGGTTAGATTATTGTAATGCCCTGCTCTCTGGTCTTCCCAAAAAGAGTATCTCAAATCTACAATTATTACAGAATTCAGCTGCACAAGTGCTGACGAGGACCAGAGGGCGGGAGCACATTACACCAGTTTTAAAATTGCTGCATTGGCTCCCTGTGCGCTTCAGGATCGATTTTAAGGTTCTTTTATTAGTTTTTTAAATGTCTTAACGGTCTTGGGCCATCTTATTTGTCTGACCTGCTTTTACCATATCCACCCTTGCGGACCCTGAGGTCCTCCGGCACCGGCCTTTTAACCGTACCACAAGTAAGGACTAAAACACACGGGGAGGCGGCATTTAGTTATTATGGCCCCCGATTGCGGAACAGCCTGCCGAGGAACCTCAGAGCTGCAGAGACTGTTGATGTTTTTAAAAAGACTCATCTTTTTAATCAGGCTTTTAACTGATCTCTTTAGTTATCTATTTTAAATTCCTCTTATAACCGATTTATCCATCTATTATCTATTTTTTATTTATTGTCTATATTCTTACCCTTCCTCTTTTTACGTTCTTATCTCATTTAACCTTTATATTTTGTTATTTTAGTTAGCCTATAGGTTTTAGTTTTGATGCATTTTATGTCTCTGTTTTAGATCATTCTTACCTAGCTACTAACTCAATTTTATGAGCTAAATAGCTTTTTGTTGGGTGGGAGGGTTTGGTTTTCTCTTTCCTTTTTGTTTTCTGTTTGGATCTTTGTTGTTTTTAATCTCTGTGAGGCACTTTGTGTTACTGTTGTATGAAAAGTGCCATATAAATAAAGTTGATTTGATTAATAAATGAGTGCTAACTAAAGGAAAGACCTCCTTAAGTAGCCTAGTTGGGATGGGGTCTAAGAGACACGTTGATGATTTAGATGAAGAAATCACTGCGGTCAATTCTTGAAGAGAAATTGGGGAGAAGCAATCTAAATATATATTAGGTCTTACAGCTGTGTTTGAGGTTAGATAGGTACTATCTGAGGACAGGAGGTCATGAATTTTGCCTCTAATAGTTATAATTTTGTCATTAAAAAAGCTCATAAAATCATTACTGCTAAGGGCTAAAGGAATACAAGGCTCAATAGAGCTTTGACTCTCAGTCAGCCTGGCTACAGTGCTGAAAAGAAACCTGGGGTTGTTCTTATTGTCTTCTATTAATGCTGAGTAATAGTTTGCTCTGGCATTGCGGAGGCCCCTCTTATAAGTTTTGAGACTGTCTGTCCAGATTAAACGAGATTCTTCCAGTTTGGTTAGTCGCCAATTCCTTTCAAATTTTCGCGATATTTGTTTTAAGTTACGGTTTGAGAGTTATACCAAGGAGTGAACTTTCTTTGCTTTTTTAACTTCTTTTTAAGAGGAGCTACAGAGTCGAGTGTTGTTCGCAGCGAGCCTACGGCGCTATCGACAAGATGATCAATTCGGGAGAGATTAAAGTCGGTACAGGAAACATCTGTTACTGAAGGACTTGGTATTGAATTTAACGACGGAGTAATCATTTCCTTAAATTTTGTGACAGCACTATCTGATAAACATCTAGTATAGTAACTGTTGCTGAGTGGCATGCCTTGGTCAGGTGCCCCAAGCGGTTGGGGGGTTCGGTGCCTTGCTCAAGGGCACCTCGGCAGTGCTCAGGAGGTGAACTGGCACCTCTCCAGCTACCAGTCCATGCTCCATATTTGGTCCGGATGGGGACTCAAACAGACGACCCTCCCGTTCCCAACTCAGGTCCCTATGGACTGAGCTACTGCCGCCCCCCCAAAAAACAGATACTACACTTCATCTTAGCCAAAAGGCAGAGAAGTGATCCGATAACGAGGGATTCTGTGAAAAGACTGTTAGGTTATCAATTTCAATTCCATACGTCAGAACTAGATCGAGGGTAGTTTAGGGTTGTAAACATGACGTTAACATGGAGGACTGTGGGGACAAACTCAGTCCTGGAGACAGCCTCTGGTGTTTGTTAGAGGAACTGCAGGGTGTAGATGTTTCTGAAGCTTGGTACAGTAGCTCCGCCCACACCTTACATTGTGATGACATCACAGATATTTACAAACATAAACCTTCCCTGGATCAAACACTCACAGCAGACAGAGTCACCAGTGTCACAGGTTTATGATGGCGGATGCTGCAGGGCGGAGCAGCGTCTCCGTACCTGCTGTCAGTAATTTAAGTTTCTCCACTTCCTGTTGTTGTTTGTCAGCTGATCCTCTGACACATCACACCTGAACCACATTTAACCAGGTGTGTAATCACTGCTGTACAGGTGTGAACTCACCTGTCTGTCACTGGTCCATGTTGAAGGATGTTTTCTGCGTCCTGATTGGTTGAGGTCAGATGATTGTCAGCGACCTTCAGAGTCAGAGACAACCGAAACTTTACATATAATATTTATTATCAGCTGACACGTTAATATTTATATCAAACTTTTATTTTCACTGCTGAGCTGAAACTCAATAAGATCCACTTCCTGTGGGAGTACCTCAATAAAAGCTCTCAACAACTCAAAGACCACCGACCCTCTCCTGGGCTTTTATTGTGAAGGTTTAGATTCATGTTATTACATTTCTACAGTATATTATGTTTATTTATATATACATATACATATATATATATATGTATTTATTACACGGCTCTATTAAATGCTGTATTCTGATTGGTCAGTAGCGGCATTCAGCGGTCTGATATTACTGTGTAATGACCGCTGCTAGTAGCAACGGTCATTACACACAGTTGCTATGTAGCCCAGCGTTGCTAGGGACGCCGTCCTGCAACACTGCAGCTGTCAAACAACTTCCGAGGGAAAAAACAAACAGAAATTGCTGATTTTAACGGATGCCGCTGAAGAAAAAGAATACCTACGGACTTTCTCTGCCAAAAACAAAAGAAGGACGGATTTGAATACACACTCTGCAGTCATGCTTAATGACATTTTACGTGAGTTTTATGCCTCGGTTCAGTCCACTAAGCCTGGGTGAGTACAAAACTTTCACCAAAAGTTGTCGAATCCGGTCGGTTTTAATGCACTTCGCAGAGGCAGACAACATTATTTATTTAACTGATAATTAGCCGTGTAATAAGCGGGATAATGTATAATGAGCCGGTGAATACTGGGAATACTGTCGGGAGTTATTTTCCCAGTATTCACCGGCTCATTATACATTATCCCTTACATATATATGTGTGTATAATCAAATTTTTACTGAATACAATGTAAACATGTTTAAGAATTATCATTTAATCTTCACAGTGTAAAACGTTAAAATTATCTGTCACATAATAATAGGTTTATTTTGATATAAACTAATGTGTGTGTGTGTGTGTGTGTGTGTGTGTGTATGTGCGTGTGTGTGTGTGTGTGTGTGTGTGTGTGTATGTGTGTGCATGCGTGTGTTTACATGTGAACCTGAATGTGTGATGTCATGTGATCAGTTTATTGAACTCATGAACCTGTGTTACTGTCACTGCAGAGTAATCAGAGTATTAACACGTCCACTCAGCAGGAACAGAAACACAGAAGAAGAAGAAAAGATGGAGATGTTTAGTTTGTTCAAACCTTCTGATGCTGATGATCCTCCACCCTTACTCCTTCCTCCTCCTCTTCTTCTCCTTTCTTCTTCCTCGTCCTCTCCTTCCTACTCCTTTTCTTGGTCTTCTTCACTGCTTTTTACTCTGCTTTCCTCCACGACGCTCTGTATTCCTCCTCCTCTTCCTACTCCTCCTCTTCAGTCGGAGTTCATTCCAGACTGACGACGAATGGAAACCAACAGACAGACTGACTCACAGCGAGCACCAACGTCTGTTTTCAATCTGTTGCCCACCCCCCCCCCCCACCCCCCGACAGGAAGTGAACTCCATCCAACACACACACACACACACACACACACACACACACACACAGAGGTCTTTCTGTGAGGTTTCCACTGGTGCGAGCTGATTAAATAAAGTGCTCTGTGTGTGTGTGTGTGTGTGTGTGTGTGTGTGTGTGTGTGTGTGTGTGTGTGTGTGTGCTGAATCGATCAGTAATAAATCAGGATCAATAAGTGATTTAAAGTCTGAGCGTCTGTTTGTGATGCTCTGATGATTACTGATGATGTCATCACAGGTTTTATCTCCTGTCCAATCAGATGTTTCTTTTTTCTCTTCACACACAGGCTGAAGCTTTGTGCCATGGCTCTGGCTAAGCCTGATACATCGAGCTGAACTCCGGTTTCCATTCCATCAACCTGAGCCACAGCTCCGTTCCATCAAGGTGGTTAACCTGAATCCCAGCCTAGTAACCATGGTAATTTATGATGGTCTGTAGCAGGATTAAGGTGAGGATTAGCTCCATCTGTGTTCAACAGACAGACACCTAAAAGACAGTTCTGCCAGAGCTTTACACACTCACAACTGTCAGGATCAAATAATATGTAAATCATAAAATATAAAACATCATTAATCAAAAAACATTGACTATTAAGACACAAATTAAAATGTAATAAAAATAAGATAATTACAAATCAGTTGTTGGTTCAACAGGTTGGGACCTACTGGGTGGTCTAACGGCCTGACTGCCTCCTCAGGCCTTGGTAGGACTGGAGGATCCAGAAGATTATTTTGTGCCCTACCACTGACAGAAAGACAGGAGGAGAGCTAGTTATACCGACTGAGGGGCATTGATGGACAATACCTTCAACATTTGGGGCCCAGATCTCTGGGGCCACAGGGTTGGAGGAGCCCCCCCCCCCCCCCCCCCCCCCCCCCCCCTGCATCCCATTCATTTTGGGCCCCTTATTGAGACTGAGGGCCAGGGACTGAGGGAAAACAATGGCCCAACCATGCAGTGGGCCGTCACTCCAAGAGTCTCCTGAACTACCTGAGACATGAATTAGACCCAAAGAAAACAAGAAACGAATAACGTGACAACCGACAATCTGCAGCCCAAACTACCACAACACACGAACACAACACAGTAACACAACAAACTACCACAAAACAGTAACACAACAAACTACCACAACACACTAACACAACATGCTACCACAACACACTAACACAACAAACTACCAGAACACACTACCACAACACACTTACACAACACACTAACACAACAAACTACCACAACACACTAACACAACACACTACCACAACACACTACCACAACACACTACCAAAACACACTAACACAACAAACTACCAGAACACACTACCACAACAAACTAACACAACACACTACCACAACACACTACCAAAACACACTACCACAACAAACTACCAGAACACACTAACACAACACACTACCACAACACACCAACACAACACACTACCACAACACACTAACACAACACACTACCACAACACACTTACACAACAAACTACCAGAACACACTACCACAACACACTTACACAACAAACTACCACAACACACTTACACAACAAACTACCAGAACACACTGCCACAACACACTAACACAACAAACTACCACAACACGCTAACACAACAAACTACCACAACACACTAAGACAACACACTAACACAATACACTACTACAACACACTAACACAACAAACTATCAGAACACACTACCACAACACACTTACACAACAAACTACCAGAACACACTACCACAACACACTTACACAACACACTACCACAACACGCTACCACAACACACTACCACAACACACTACCACAACACGCTACCACAACACACTACCACAACACACTAACACAACAAACTACCAGAACACACTAACACAAAACACTACCACAACACACTACCACAACACACTACCGCAATACACTACCACAACACACTACCACAGCAAACTACCGCAACTAACTACCACAACACACTACCACAATACACTACCACAACACACTACCACAACACACTAACACAACACACTAACACAATACACTACCACAACACACTACCACAACAAACTTCCACAACAAACTACCACAACACACTAACACAATACACTACCACAACACACTAACACAATACACTACCACAACACGCTAACACAACACACTAACACAACACACTAACGCAACACACTACCACAACACACTACCACAACACGCTACCACAACACGCTAACACAACAAACTACCACAACACACTAACACAACACACTACCACAACACACTAACACAACACACTACCACAACACACTAACACAACAAACTACCACAACAGACTAACACAACAAACTACCACAACACACTAACACAACAGACTAACACAATACAGTACCACAACACACGAAGACAACAGACTAACACAACACACTACCAGAACACACTACCACAACACTCTTACACAACACACTACCACAACACACTTAGACAACAAACTACCAGAACACACTACCACAACACACTAACACAACACACTACCACAACACACTTACACAACAAACTACCAGAACACACTACCACAACACACTAACACAACACACTATCACAACACACTACCACAACACGCTAACACAACAAACTACCACAACACACGAACACAACAGACTAACACAACAGACTAACACAACACACTACCACAACAAACTACCACAACACACTACAACAACACAATAACACGACACACTACCACAACACACTAACACAACAAACTACCACAACACACTAACACAACACACAACTACAATACACTACCACAACACACTAACACAACAAACTACCACAACACACTAACACAACACACTAACACAATACACTACCACAACACACTAACACAACAGACTAACACAACACACTTACACAACAAACTACAACAACACACTACCCCAACACACTAACACAACACACGAAGACAACAGACTAACAGAACACACCAACAAAACAAACTACCACAACGCACTAACACAACACACTACCACAACAAACTACCACAACACACTAACACAACACACTACCACAACACACTACTACAACACACTAACACAACACACTAAGACAACAGACAAACACAACACACTAACACAACAAACTACAACAACACACTACCACAACACACTAACTCAACACACTAACTCAACACATGAAGACAACATACTAACACAACACACCAACAAAACAAACTCCCACAACACACTACCACAACAGACTAACACAACACACGAAGACAACAGACTAACACAACACACCAACAAAACAAACTCCCACCACACACTAACACAACACACTCCCACAACAAACTCCCACAACACACTAACACAACACACTACCACAACAAACTCCCACAACACACTACCACAACAGACTAACACAACACACGAAGACAACAGAGTACCACAACACACCAACAAAACAAACTCCCACAACACACTAACACAACACACTCCCACAACACACTAACACAACAAACTAACATCATTGACCATTGAACATTGACCATCAAATTCTACTGCAGAGACTGGATCACCTAATTGGCCTAAAAGGTTCAGCACTAAGCTGGTTTAAATCTTATTTATCTGATCGTTTTCAGTTTGTTGACGTTCGTAATGAATCATCCGTACGTACCAAAGTTTGTTTTGGAGTTCCGCAAGGTTCTGTGCTCGGACCAATCCTATTTACTCTATATATGCTTCCTTTAGGTAACATCATTAGAAATCACTCTGTAAATTTCCATTGTTATGCGGATGATACACAGTTGTATTTATCGATGAAGCCAGGAGAAAGTAATCAATTAACTAAACTCCATAACTGCCTTAAAGACATAAAAACTTGGATGAGCACCAATTTCCTGATGTTAAATTCAGACAAAACTGAAGTTATTGTTCTTGGCCCCAAACAACTCAGAGACTCTTTATCTGATGACATAGTTTCTCTAGATGGCATTGCTCTGGCCTCTAGCACTACCGTAAGAAACCTCGGAGTAATATTTGATCAAGATTTGTCTTTTAATTCTCATTTAAAACAAACCTCACGGACTGCATTTTTTCATTTGTGTAATATTGTGAAAATTAGGCCTATCCTGACCCGAAAGGATGCAGAAAAATTGGTCCACGCTTTTGTTACCTCAAGGCTGGATTACTGTAACTCTCTATTATCAGGTAGCTCTAGTAAGTCCTTAAAAACTCTCCAGCTAATTCAGAATGCAGCAGCACGTGTACTAACAGGAACTAAGAAACGAGATCATATTTCTCCTGTTTTAGCTTCTCTGCACTGGCTCCCTGTAAAATCCAGAATTGAATTTAAAATCCTACTGTTAACTTATAAAGCTCTAAATGGTCAAGCTCCGTCATATCTTAGAGAGCTCATAGTGCCATATTATCCCACCAGAACACTGCGCTCTGAGAACGCAGGGTTACTCGTGGTCCCTAAAGTCTCCAAAAGTAGACGTAGTATTGTTGCTTTCATTAATGTTGTTGTAAGCTGCTGTCGTTGCCTGCATCTCTCTCTCTCTCTCTCTCTCTGTTTCATTGTGTCATACGGATTACTGTTAATTTATTATGCTGATCTGTTCTGTACGACATCTATTGCACGTCTGTCCGTCCTGGAGGAGGGATCCCTCCTCAGTTGCTCTTCCTGAGGTTTCTACCGTTTTTTTCCCCGTTAAAGGGTTTTTTGGGGAGTTTTTCCTGATCAGCTGTGAGGGTCATAAGGACAGAGGGATGTCGTATGCTGTAAAGCCCTGTGAGGCAAATTGTGATTTGTGATATTGGGCTTTATAAATAAAATTGAATTGAATTGAATTGAATATATGCCACGTTATTGTACACCACGTTATTGTACACCATGGTACTGTACACCAAGTTACTGTACGCCACGTTATCATATGCCACGTTATTGTACGCCACGTTATTGTACACCACGTTATTGTAACCTATGCTACAGCAGGAAAAGATTTAGTGTGTCCAAATACAGAGTGTGTCAGATGCAGTACGCCAGAAACACCATGATGTTGTACAGCGTCCGGTCTGATCCTGCAGTCTGTGAGCTAACCCATGAGTTACTGCGTTCTGACCCACAATCCTCTGCACAGCGGACGATACATCTCATCTTCTGTCAGGAGTCACAGTGATGGACGACGGTGCATTCAGGTGACTGATGACAGTTCGATCAGTAACAACAGGAACATTAACTGTTTATTAAATAGAATAAATAAATAACACAGACAAATGAACGTTGGGCCTCTGTGATGTCACCATGGTGAATATAACACTTCAGAACACATTACATCAGAGCTCTGCAGGTCGACCTCCGTCTGTGAGTTTGTTTTATCTCCATGGTAACAGCTACATAAGTCAGAGGGTCAAAGGTCAAAGTGTGATGTCATGAGAAAGCAGTGTGTCCTGAGCGTGTTCAGACTGCAGGTGACAGGATGGACTGAGGGTAGAAAGAACAAGTCAGACGGTGTTTCTCAGATCAAAGGAAGGATCCTCTAACAAAATGTTCCAGTGTCACCAAGGAGTCCAAATCTCCACTTTCTGGACCTGCAGACTGAACCCTCGCAGACTTCCGGCGTACATAATGTGTCGTCTTCACCGTCATCACGTAGAGTCTCCAGTGAGTGGGAGTCTGCAGCGTTATAGACGGAGCTAACAGACAGGCTTGGAGTCTGTTTCACTCGTTTCCGTGGGAACATTTGAGAGACCATCATGAGTACGGTGATAACTGCAGCACTGCGGCACCTACGTGATCAGAGTGCACGGCTCTCATAGGTCAGGCTACATAGATAGATACATACATGTCTCTGTGTCATCATGTTGTTGCATTTCATATCTGCCCTACGTTATTCAGTATTCAAGTAACCATTTAATATTACAATTTATGATGTGTGTGCGTGTGTGTGTGTGTTCATATTGTTACTGATCATTTAGAACAGCTGTTGTCTTTACTCCATTACTCCACTTACTCTTAAATATGATACAGAAATATATTCTCCCTAAAAGTCACGTGACTCTGACAATACTGACACGTGTGTTTAAAACTGTCCAGCAACATTACAGAGTGTTAAACTGAAACCTCCTCAGTCTGCTGAGGGTTAATGATGATCACATGAGGACACTTGTTAGTCTGGTCAAATGAATGAGAGGGAGGACTCTTGTCCCTGCAGGATCCTTGACTCTGAGAAACGCCCAGAGATGTCTTCATGGTTCCCTCCTCTCTCCTGCCTGCAGACTGCTCCTCCTCCTTCTGCTCCTCCTCCTCCTCCTGCCTGCAGTCTGCTCCTCCTACAGAGAAGGTCGCTGTCTCCTCTACAGTCAAAGACGTCTTCATAGTTTCTGTCTCAGTCTTCACTCAGTTACACAACATGTCTCCACCCTGAGACAGAAACTGTGGACACATTCATCGTGCAGGTCTCTGTCTTCCTCCTCCTCCTCCTCCTCCTCCTCCTCCTCTGTTGATTCAAAGTTCTCCTTGTTTCTAAGAACCATTAATGTGCTTCTGTTTTTCTGCAGGTGAGAACAGCTGAACACGACTGTAACGTGACAAAGTTCACACACACACACACACACACACACACACACACACCGTGAGATTCCTGCAGCAGGTTTGGTGACATTCTTCTGAGTTCACTGTAAAAACAGACAGAGTTAAACCAGCTGACAGGTTCCGGTGTCCAGGTGTGTATCCGCTGACCAATCACAGCTCTGGTTGTGTCCATGTGACCTCTGCAGGTACGGACTCAGCCTATCACACAGGTGTTCACAGAGACAGACACACCTGCAGAGAGCAGATTAGACGGTTCAGTGTTTATGAGTGCAGGTAGATCTGAAACAGGACGGTCCACATGTCAAGCTCCACACACACACACACACACAGAGGTAAATACACAGGTAAACAGGCAGCAGCAGGTATCTCAGGTGTTTCTCAGGTGTGTCAGCACAAAGGAGTTTAAAACAAGGTAAGAACTTTAACATCAGACTCTTTCTTCTTCTGACTGGTGACTATTCATGTGTTCATTCTGTGTGTTGGACTCAGTCTGTCCTTTGTGCTTAAATGTTTCTAACACAGCTCAGTACTTTTCCTCGGATACTTCAGCACAGTCTGATGTACCTGGACTTTACTGAGTGTGGGACTCTGACTGTCAGACGTCAGGATGTATACATATATACACATATATATATATATATATATATATGTATATATATATTATATATATGTGTGTGTGTTTAAATGTAATCAAGTACTGAGAGTAGAAGTAAATGTTGGTAATGAAGAAGTGAGCATCTGAACACTGAGGATGAAGAAGTTTATTTCTTCTTAAAGATGGAGCAGATGTTTCTCTGACCTTAATGTTCATCCTTCATCAGAGAGCCATTAAACCTCAGACAGACCCAACACACTCATTAATTATTATTTATTAAACTAAAGACTCTGAAATATGAAAGTGAGTCAGTGGACTTTAAAACAGATCAGATCATCTACGGAGAAAAACAACAACTATTACCTGGCAAAGACAGAAAGTGATGGAGCTGATCGGACGGAGCGACGCCATGACAGGAGTCAGTTAATGGAGCAGTTACAGTGAGGAGCTGAGATCAACTAATGTTTAATCACATATGACAATAACTGATCAGACTGAGGTAGAAGAGCTGCGGACAGGAAGTTAAAGTTTGTGTGTGTGTTGTGTTGTTGTTGCTATGTTGTTTTGTTTACCTGTTGTGGTTTGTGTTGTTGTTGATCATGAAATATGACATGTTGTTAAAGAGTCGGTGTTTTCAGCTGCAGCGTCAGTCGGTTCAATGACTTCACTGTAAAGTTTTGAATTGAACTGTCAAAGTATCTGCAGTTTGTAGATTATTACATGATGTTATGATTGTGTTTGGAGACTGGAATAAATTATAAACTACTGTTCATACATGAACATATGTTGGCTAAACATATGTGACAATAATCATGTGTGTATAATAACAGTAGAAGTATGACTAATGACTAATGATGGCAGCAGCAGCAGGAGGCATCTGGCAGGACCACGGCAGCAGCACAACCACACACGTCACGCTGTCCAGGCACCGCTGTGATATGAGTTAATCTGAGAGACAGTGGAGCACAAAGGCTCTGGAGAAGAAGCCGAGTTAGTGACATGCGGTACAGCCGAGTTAGCAAGATGCAGTAATAGAATACGAGAGAGAGAGAGAGAGAGAGAGAGAGAGAGAGAGACAGAGAGAGAGAGAGAGAGAGAGAGAGAGAGAAGGTGCCCGGTGTATTATAGGGGGGTCCTCCGGCAGACTAGGCCTAAGTCAGCCTAACTAGGGGCTGGTACAGGGCAAGCCTGAGCCAGCCCTAACTATAAGGTTTATTAAAGAGGAAAGTCTTAAGTCTAGTCTTAAATGTGGAGACGGTGTCTGCCTCCCAGACCGTAACAGGAAGATGATTCCACAGGAGAGGAGCCTGATAGCTGAAGGCTCTCAATATTTCAGTTAGGGCTGGGCAATATTACTTAAAATCAATATCATGAGTAATTGAAGCTTTTACCTTGATTACAATCAATGAACAATTATTTCATTATTTTAAAAAAAAATCTTTTGGGGGGGTTACAGTTGTTTTCAATCACTAACAAGCGCTTCCCCATACTTAAGATACTTTTTCTAAACTCTTAACACAGACTCACACCTACAAAACACAGTTGGCCAAATGGATAATTTTCTTCTCAAAAACACATTTTGTTAAATATATACTAACTCTTCATTTCAAAATAGAACACATCATTCTCTGCACACACTAACTTTACAAAAACACTGGAAATCTGACTCAAAATGAAATTATTCTGTCAAAGAATAACACTTGTTTTCACTTCACAAGGTACATGCAGTCAATCAAAGTACACCAGGTTTCAAAATACTGGCTATTGTTGACATTACAAAAACTGCATAGACTTTTATGTTTCAGTTTTACAGATATTTGCATGCAAAACATTCAATCCACCGTTTTTACACTAAATTTCTTGGTTCGGAACTGTATGTCCACATGTAATGTTCACATTCAAAAGCATTCCAGTAAAAAGCAAATCAGTTTTTTTTCCTTTACTGTTTACTACAGGAGGTACAGTAGAACTACTGTTTACAATATGATAGAACAGAAAAAGTTTTACAGTATTGCTTACAGTGAACAAAATATCCATGAAACACACAAGAGCATTCTGAACAAAAAAAACAACAGCAAAAAGCCCAGATAAAAAGGGGGGGGACTAAAAAAAGCACAAAATTACTGTATCTAATCTCTGCGATCTTCAGGGTTAGGCCACATGTTTTCATCAACATCGCATCTGATATTATCCATGGCGATGCACCTGGGATAAAACCACTTGGTATGTCGGATCCACCCTTGGCAATCATCAACTGTGATGTCCCTGCAGCCAGCATCCATGGCTTCAAGGAGGGACATCTGGTCATGTGGCTGATGGTCATAAACCCTCCACCTCCATGCAGGAAAGAACTCCTCTATGGGGTTGAGGAAAGGTGAATAGGGTGGAAGGAAGAGACGTACCAGTCTTGGGTGGACTTCAAACCATGTTGTTATTGCTTGCGAATGATGGAAAGCCACATTGTCCCAAGTGATTACAAAGGTCCTCATGTTTTCACCCTCCTGATCCTGCTCTGGAACCAGGCGCTGGTGGAGATCGTTGAGAAAGGCAAGGAGGCACTCGGTATTGTAGGGTCCAACCTGACATCTGTGAAGGAGTAATCCTGCATTTGCAATTGCTGCACACATGGTAATGTTTGCCCCTCTCTGTCCTGGCACATCAACTGTGGCCCTTTTTCCAATTACATTTCGTCCACGTCGACACCTTTTGGCCTGATTGAATCCTGCCTCATCTATGTATATGAATTCACGAGGGGTCTGGTTGGCCTCCAATTCCATAACTCTCTGAAACAAAGTTCATGTAAATCTCATTACTGTATACCATACTGTACTGTAACCTACTACTGTGTAGGTTACCTACTTGCAAAGCGCAAAGCTTATAGAACTGGACATTGAATTGAATATACAGTACTATATCTGGATATATTGTCATCGTAGCTCCTTGACTCTCTCACTGTTCCTCTCAAAGGGAACAGTGTAGAGCTGCTTCATCCGCACTCCGTGTTTGGACAATGTCCGCATAATGGTTGTGAGGCTGATGCTATCGACATTGTCAAATATCTTATGGTCCTCCACAGTTCTAGTTTGAATTTAATGCAGTTTTATTGCATTATTTGCAACAACCATTTCTACAATGGCAAGCTCTTGATCATTATTGAGGAGCTTTCCTCGTCCCCCAGAGGGAGGAAGACGTTGCATTCTTTAGAGGGACAAAAAAATCAACATATGCATTACTGTATGGCCTTATTGACATGTCAAGTGAGAATAGAAACAATCCATGTAAAATGCAATACTTACCTGTTGGTTTGTTGAAAGATGAGTATAATGGAGGCAACCGTTGACCGCCTCAAATTGGGCTGCACTCCTTCACCAGCCTCTCTTAGTGAAAGACCGTGGTTGATTACATGGTCAATGACAGTGGCACGAATTTCATCACTGACTACTGTTCTTGCAGCCCTTGGAATGCCACCACCACGCATTCTTACACCTCTACCTTGCCCTCTCCCTGGCCCTGCTCCTCTCACTGCACCTCTCACTGCTCCTGCACCTCTCACTGCTCCTCTCACTGCTCCTGCACCTCTCACTGCATCTCTCACTGCTCCTGCTCCCCTCACTGCACTGCTCCTGCACCTCTCACTACATCTCTCACTGCTCCTGCTCCTCTCACTGCACCTCTCACTGCTCCTGCACCTCTCACTGCATCTCTCACTGCTCCTGCTCCCCTCACTGCACTGCTCCTGCACCTCTCACTACATCTCTCACTGCTCCTGCACCTTTCACTGCACCTCTCACTGCTCCTGCATCTCTCACTGGGCCTGCTCTTCTCCCTGGCCCTGCTCCTCTCACTGCACCTGCTCCTCTCACTGCTCCTGCACCTCTCACTGCACCTCTCACTGCTCCTGCACCTCTCACTGCATCTCTCACTGGGCCTGCTCTTCTCCCTGGGCCCCTTGCTCTTACTCTTCCTCGTCCAGACATTACAGTGTTTGTCTTTTTCTGTTTCTGTTTCCAAAAACATCACTCCTCAAAGTCCTCCTTTTAACCCCTGCCACTGAGTCTAAGCCAGACTGGAATCAGCTGTGGTTGGCCCAATTTACCCAACATAAATCAGCTGAGTGTCAATTATTCAATTGTTTGTTTATTATCAGCTGAGATATATTGTTTTTGAACTGATATCATTGCAGAAGCAGAGGTTTTTATACTGTATCTAAGGTTTGGAATATTGTTTTTGCTATTGTGGGATGTTGTGTGTTAACATTCGTAAATAATACAAAAACAATCCATAATTTTGTTGGGAGGTATAGTTTGTATGTTAAGAAAATGTAAGCATTGTGGAAATGTGTTCACTGACTGCATATTGTGTGAAAACGACATGAAATGTGTGAATGGTATGGCCACAAAAGACCGATGCTGTGCTAATTGTGTTTGAGAGTTTTGAAAATGTGACAACTGGTTGGACAAACGCTTGTTAGCGACTGAAAAAAACTGTAATATGCTCGGCTATTATTCGTGAATCTGTTGCATATTGTGTGCCATTTGTAAACGCCTGTGACAGCAACAGTTGCTTTGTGGAAGCACTAGTTGCAGGGCGCCTGTCAGTCTCCCTCGTTTGTCCCCCCTCTATTAAATATGAAAGGAGGCTGAAAATCATAGAACATGTCTGTTCTGATGACACAAGTCAGCGGTCCTGAAATGTGTGTTTCTCTTCTATAATATACATTCTACATCTCGGAGGCAACAAATCGGGATCTGACACAACACCGGAGGGAGAAGCAGGTCCATGGAGCTGTGTGCGCCGGACGAAAAAACAAGTGCGTCGTACCGAATGTGTGCTGCTATGGTGTCGCTTTGGGTTGTGAGCACGCGTGAAGGTAATGGGTTTGTGCGTGCAAAAGACGCTACATCTGGACGCCCCCCGTGCACACACACACACGCTTTAACCAAGGCAGTGGCCAAAATCACCCAGACGTCCCGCCTTTGTCTTAGATAGGCAGGGCCAACCCTGTGTTTGGGTACAAGCTGCTCCAGTTGATTTGTTGGCTCGGGCTGCGTCCGAAAGGCCAAGTAGTATGGATTGTAGTAGACCAAATTGGTATGTAGTATGTCTGAAACCGTAGTAGGGAGGAGTAGTATGCTACCACCCCTACTAAACACGCCTACATTTTAGTATGATCACAGAGCATACTGCAGGGCTACTACTTACCCAAAATGTACCACAGGCTTCTTCTTCGTCTTCTTCTTCATTGTAGACGTTGCACGGCATGTTACTGCCATCATCAGTCTCCTATTTAAATGCAACGTGCTCGCTGCCCGACAAGATTCAAAACATCATGGTGGAGCAACGGCGGCTGACGGCTGGAGCAGCGCATCAATACAGATTTAACTACACGCACACTTTGTTACATTACATATATATACATATATATCTATATATATATATATATATATATATATATATATGTATGTTTATATAATCTGTTTGACCATTTCATGTATAATGTCGCATTGTTGTGGCTGCACAGGTCTGTACGCCTCCTTCATTATGTGCGACAAGCTAAAGATTTAAGTTGCACAAATATACAATTATCAACACACACAGCTTTCTTTGGTCAAAAATGTATTTCTGCTAATATGATTATGAACAAAGCGGTCTGTTTTATACCAGTATTAAGTTTGATATTAGACATTCACATTCGTTTGACATTCAAAAGACAAGTAAATATCTGTTATATGCTAAAACCATTTGAGTGAATGATGTCAAACCAACTGTCTAACATAGAGGCTAATATTCCTCACATGCCACAACCCTTCTTTTTGAAATATATCTTATGTAGCCTATAAGTTTTGAGGACTTTTTAAATGTAAAAAAACTCATATAAAGCTATTATTCTCCATATAAAGCTATTATTGACCATGTGACCTCTGGATGCCAAACCAACTGTGCAATATTAGAGGAATATTAGACTATGTTAAACTTAAAGGCCTCAATTTTCACTAAATTGATTCATCAACTTTCAATACTTTTTAAATCTCTGCAGACACCCTGGATGTAATATCTTGCAAACCTTTCACAACTCACCAGCACATGTGCAGTAGATACAGATATCACTTAGCACGGGAGCATTTCTAGTAGCATATGCTATAAAGACTGTAGCACTGTACAGCCCTGCTGTAATATTTAGCGACATTTATGAGGCCAACAATCAGACATCAGAAAAAACACTATTGTCACATCACAAGTGTACAGCTGTAAAACCTCATGTTACATGTTACATGAGTGAGAGGGGACAGGGGACAGACCCAAAGAACAGTGAGGTGGGTAAAGAGTGGCCAGCTTCATTTTTGGGCAATTTCGATTGTCAAAGGTGCGTTCAGATTTTGGTGCAGTACCTCAGCCAAACCAGCAGATGGGGTGCTTTTGGAGGCACTCCATCTGCAGATGGAGTGTTTTCCCACCAATCTTTTAGTATGTCCGAATGGACCCAACTTGTTTAGTAGGTAGGAGTAGTATCTAGTGGTAGTACGTAGTAGTAGTATGCAGTATGCCAGTGGGCCTTTCGGACACAGCCTCAGTGTTTGTGCTCATCTCCTCCATGTCTCGCTTTGAGTGAATGCAGACTAGATGGAGGCGGCAGAGTCACGTGACTTACACGGCATGAGTTTTTTTTTTTTTTTTTGTTAAGGAGACAGCACGGAGAAAGTGCCGAAATCACCGACACGAGTAACATAAAGTCGGTTTGAGGGTCTGACTGTTGGTTTCGGTATATTTCCAGGACTTGTCTCACCCACTTACAATGGTTCTGACGTCCATGCATCATAATGACAGTCTCCTTTCTCCTCCAGATGACTCCTCCTCCTCCGGTCCCCAAACCTCGAGCTCGTTACATGAGGGACAGTCTGAGCTCCGCCTCCTCACTGGACAGGTGAGCTGACCTTCACACACAGACACAGACACACACACACAGAATAAATGTGACTTTTTTTGTGTTTCAGAGACGAGAACACTGAAAATCAACAATCAGCTTTCTCTAATGGAGTTCTCATGAGCACAGGTACGCACACACACACACACATACACGGTGTGTCGGCTAAACGTAACCACGTGTGTGTGTCGGCTGAACGTAACCACGTGTGTGTCGGCTAAACGTAATCACGTGTGTGTGTCGGCTAAACGTAACCACGTGTGTGTGTTGGCTAAACGTAACCACGTGTGTGTGTCGGCTGAACGTAACCACGTGTGTGTCAGCTAAACGTAATCACGTGTGTGTGTCGGCTAAACGTAACCACGTGTGTGTGTTGGCCAAAGGTAACCACATGTGTGTGTGTCGGCTAAACGTTACCACGTGTGTGTGTTGGCTAAAGGTAACCACGTGTGTGTGTCGGCTAAAGGTAACCACGTGTGTGTGTCGGCTGAACGTAACCACGTGTGTGTGTTGGCTAAACGTAACCACGTGTGTGTCGGCTAAACGTAATCACGTGTGTGTGTCGGCTAAACGTAACCACGTGTGTATGTCGGCTGAACGTAACCACGTGTGTGTGTTGGCTAAACGTAACCACGTGTGTTGGCTAAACGTAACCACGTGTGTGTGTCGGCTAAACGTAACCACGTGTGTGTGTCAGCTGAACGTAACCACGTGTATGTGTCGGCTAAACGTTACCACGTGTGTGTGTTGGCTAAAGGTAACCATGTGTGTGTGTGTGTGTCGGCTAAACATACCCATGTGTGTGTGTCGGCTAAACGTAACCACGTGTGTGTGTCGGCTAAACGTAACCACGTGTGTGTGTTGGCTGAACGTAACCACGTGTGTGTGTCGGCTAAACGTTACCACGTGTGTGTGTTGGCTAAAGGTAACGACGTGTGTGTGTGTGTGTCGGCTAAACGTAACCGTGTGTGTGTGTCGGCTAAACGTAACCACGTGTGTGTGTCGGCTGAACGTAACCACGTGTGTGTTGGCTAAACATAACCACATGTGTGTGTGTCGGCTAAACGTAACCACGTGTGTGTGTTGGCTAAATGTAACCACGTGTGTGTGTCGGCTGAACGTAACCACGTGTGTGTGTTGGCTAAACGTAACCACATGTGTGTGTGTCGGCTAAACGTAATCACGTGTGTGTGTCGGCTAAACGTAACCACGTGTGTATGTCGGCTGAATGTAACCACGTGTGTGTGTTGGCTAAACGTAACCACGTGTTTTGGCTAAACGTAACCACGTGTGTGTGTCGGCTAAACGTAACCACGTGTGTGTGTCGGCTGAACGTAACCACGTGTATGTGTCGGCTAAACGTTACCACGTGTGTGTGTTGGCTAAAGGTAACCATGTGTGTGTGTGTGTCGGCTAAACATACCCATGTGTGTGTGTCGGCTAAACGTAACCACGTGTGTGTGTCGGCTAAACGTAACCACGTGTGTGTGTTGGCTGAACGTAACCACGTGTGTGTGTCGGCTAAACGTTACCACGTGTGTGTGTTGGCTAAAGGTAACGACGTGTGTGTGTGTGTGTCGGCTAAACGTAACCGTGTGTGTGTGTCGGCTAAACGTAACCACGTGTGTGTGTCGGCTGAACGTAACCACGTGTGTGTTGGCTAAACGTAACCACATGTGTGTGTGTCGGCTAAACGTAACCACGTGTGTGTGTTGGCTAAATGTAACCACGTGTGTGTGTCGGCTGAACGTAACCACGTGTGTGTGTTGGCTAAACGTAACCACATGTGTGTGTGTCGGCTAAACGTAATCACGTGTGTGTGTCGGCTAAACGTAACCACGTGTGTATGTCGGCTGAATGTAACCACGTGTGTGTGTTGGCTAAACGTAACCACGTGTTTTGGCTAAACGTAACCACGTGTGTGTGTCGGCTAAACGTAACCACGTGTGTGTGTCGGCTGAACGTAACCACGTGTATGTGTCGGCTAAACGTTACCACGTGTGTGTGTTGGCTAAAGGTAACCATGTGTGTGTGTGTGTGTCGGCTAAACATACCCATGTGTGTGTGTCGGCTAAACGTAACCACGTGTGTGTCGGCTAAACGTAATCACGTGTGTGTGTCGGCTAAACGTAACCACGTGTGTATGTCGGCTGAACGTAACCACGTGTCTGTGTTGGCTAAACGTAACCACGTGTGTTGGCTAAACGTAACCACGTGTGTGTGTCGGCTAAACGTAACCACGTGTGTGTGTCAGCTGAACGTAACCACGTGTATGTGTCGGCTAAACGTTACCACGTGTGTGTGTTGGCTAAAGGTAACCATGTGTGTGTGTGTGTGTCGGCTAAACATACCCATGTGTGTGTGTCGGCTAAACGTAACCACGTGTGTGTGTCGGCTAAACGTAACCACGTGTGTGTGTTGGCTGAACGTAACCACGTGTGTGTGTCGGCTAAACGTTACCACGTGTGTGTGTTGGCTAAAGGTAACGACGTGTGTGTGTGTGTGTCGGCTAAACGTAACCGTGTGTGTGTGTCGGCTAAACGTAACCACGTGTGTGTGTCGGCTGAACGTAACCATGTGTGTGTTGGCTAAACGTAACCACATGTGTGTGTGTCGGCTAAACGTAACCACGTGTGTGTGTTGGCTAAATGTAACCACGTGTGTGTGTCGGCTGAACGTAACCACGTGTGTGTGTTGGCTAAACGTAACCACATGTGTGTGTGTCGGCTAAACGTAATCACGTGTGTGTGTCGGCTAAACGTAACCACGTGTGTATGTCGACTGAATGTAACCACGTGTGTGTGTTGGCTAAACGTAACCACGTGTTTTGGCTAAACGTAACCACGTGTGTGTGTCGGCTAAACGTAACCACGTGTGTGTGTCGGCTGAACGTAACCACGTGTATGTGTCGGCTAAACGTTACCACGTGTGTGTGTTGGCTAAAGGTAACCATGTGTGTGTGTGTGTCGGCTAAACATACCCATGTGTGTGTGTCGGCTAAACGTAACCACGTGTGTGTGTCGGCTAAACGTAACCACGTGTGTGTGTCGGCTAAACGTAACCACGTGTGTGTGTTGGCTGAACGTAACCACGTGTGTGTGTCGGCTAAACGTTACCACGTGTGTGTGTTGGCTAAAGGTAACGACGTGTGTGTGTGTGTGTCGGCTAAACGTAACCGTGTGTGTGTGTCGGCTAAACGTAACCACGTGTGTGTGTCGGCTGAACGTAACCACGTGTGTGTTGGCTAAACGTAACCACATGTGTGTGTGTCGGCTAAACGTAACCACGTGTGTGTGTTGGCTAAATGTAACCACGTGTGTGTGTTGGCTGAACGTAACCACGTGTGTGTGTTGGCTAAACGTAACCACGTGTGTGTCGGCTAAACGTAATCACGTGTGTGTGTCGGCTAAACGTAACCACGTGTGTATGTCGGCTGAACGTAACCACGTGTGTGTGTTGGCTAAACGTAACCACGTGTGTTGGCTAAACGTAACCACGTGTGTGTGTGTGTCGGCTAAACATAACCACGTGTGTGTGTGTCGGCTAAAAGTTACCACATGTGTGTGTGTCGGCTAAACGTAACCACATGTGTGTGTGTGTTGCTGAAGGAAAAAAACATCAGTTGGTGGTGTTGTACTGACGTAGTGCTTTTATTTTGAAAGAGACTGTATCAAACTGTACATTTCCTGTGAAAACAGAAGTGTATTTTGAAAACAGACAATGCATGTAACAGGCTGAAGTTGACACGGCGTCCCAGAACGTCAACAACCAACACACCCAGGGTACCTTGGACGTCATATGTGGACGTGGAAAGTCCATGACCAAACGTGGACATGTGACGAGGTCACAGTGAGGATGTTTGAGGTGTGATCTGAGTCTAACCGTCTGTGGGCAGACAGTTTACTGAACTGATCTGAGGTCAGAGCGTGTTGGTGATGTGCTCACTGTGCTGACGTGTTGCAGCGTGTTGTGTTTTCAGTAGAACCAGTTTGTCCATGTTGTTGTGAAGCAGCTGGTAATTATGTCAAACCAGTCTAACTGGTGATGTTAAAGAGAGGCAAAGTCACATGAACTCAGTGAACCTCCACTTCCTGTTTGACTCTGAATGAAACATTTATTTATTTAGTAACATTAACTTTGAAAGTCTCCCCTCTATAGTAAGACTCTTATTGTGAAAAAACTGTACTTCCTGTGTTTGTTTTCAGTGTGATCATCTCCTAGTGGACATCAGAGGAACTGCAGCTGTGTTTGATTGATGATGATGATGATGATGATGTCACTGTGTCCTCCTCCTCAGGTGTAGATGCTCCTTCTCCTGTCTGTGGCGCTGTCTTCCCGTCTCTGGCCGGAGTCACTGACATCATCGCCACCAGTATCCCGTCATTGGCTGGATTTGCCACTGCCATTGGAGGCTCCGCCCCCAGCCCACCCACCCCCTCAGCCCCCCCACCCCCCCCGTCCTTAGACAGTGTGGCTAACAGCATCACCAGCCACATACCTAGCTTAGCAGGAACTGCTAGCACTGTGGCTAACCCAGGTGCTGCCACTGCTCCGTTAAACTCTTCCTCCACCGCCACACCTGCACCTGCTGCTGATGCTGTTAACTTAGACAACATTGTGAGCTCATTAGCTAACATACCCATGCTAGCAGGGATTGTTAGCAGTGTGGCTAACCCTGCTGTTAGCACCGATGCGACTCTGGCCACCCCATCAGCCCCGCCCCCCTCAGCTGGTAAACCCCGACCCCCGTCACTGCCAAGGATTGGAGCCACTCACACAGGTACAGCCGTCGGCCAATCAGACGGAGGCACTGCTGTCTTTCTTCTTCCTTAACAGTTTTATTTTGGGGGAACCAACATGCTCTCGTCTCAACTCGCCAAATACCGTCGCTTTGTCCGAGACCAACACGTCTGAATATGACGTTCTGTCCTGCTTCAGTTCAGGACGTTCAGGGACGGCGCATTAATTTGCACTTTCACATTCACTGTGGCTTTTCAAAATGAAGTTTAGTATTGACAGGAAGTAGACAGTTTCTGTGTACAATCTTTTTCAAAATAAACTCAGACTGTAGGTTAAACTTTTTGTTTTTAGGTTGATTTATTGATGTTTAAACATGGAAGCACCTGACTGGTTAAAAAAACAAACAAACAAACAAAAACATGTCATGGTTTGGTTTAAAAAACGATGGTTGTCACCGTGTCATCACTAGCGTAGCATGCTACACGTACTGCCACTCTACGTTGTTATTAAAATGGCTGGAGTGACTTTTAGTTTGACAGGAAGTGAACAGCGAGCTTCTTGTTGAAAGTTCAGAGTTTGTTTCAACCGCCCACCTCTGCTCCCACCTGACCTGTACGCACTGTCTCGGTCTATATATCACGGCCCTTTGAGGGCAGCATCACAATCTGCCACCACCAAAGGTTTCCTCTGTGTGTCGCAGTCTTGCGCTGAGACGTCTGACGTAGCGACATGTTTGACGGGATGAGACTGAGAGTCCTTAACGAACCCCCAAAGTCTGCGTCCCTGTTATTGTATGAAACTGCTCTCAGGTCAATTTTTAACTCTTTCAGCAGATTAAAGCTTGACAGCTCAAAACTGAGGCTGAAACTAAAAATTGTTTTCATGATTGATTCGTCTGTCGATCACTACCACGATGGATCGATCAGTTCCATGATAGATCGATCAGTTCCATGATGGATGGATCAGCGTCCTGATTTGTCCTCAGAGACGTTCAGTTCAGTGTTGCAAAGAAACCAGAAAATATTCACATTAAATCTGAATATTTGACTCTTTGTTAAATAAAAAAACTGATGAACTGATGATCAGATCAATCGGTGATTAATCAAAAAACTGATCGATTAATCTTTACAGCAGGAAACACATGTGTTGTCTGTGTTTGTGTGTCCAGATGTGGGAGCGCTGTCACAGCTGGTGATGTCAGCGTTAGACCAGAATGCAGGAGTCACGTTACCTCCTCTAGAGGGAGCAGCTGAGCCACCAGAGGAAGGTACTGAAGGGGTTAACTCTCAAAGCTTCTCAAGGTCAAGGATGCTTCCTAGGTAGGAAGGATTCTTCCTACCTAAAAAGGGTTCTACAGAGTCTCGGTGAGACTCCTTCCTAACGTTAAGTGAACGCATGATGGACCCAGGTTAACGTGGGCCCAGTTGTGAGTTACTAAAGAGGCTCCGCTTTGAATTCAGGCAAATCGTGCACAAAGAATTATGGGTACTTCCTGTCAGCTGAGGACACACACATGTCCTTGTAAATTCTCTGAATCAATCAATTAATCAATCAATCAATTTTATTTATAAAGCCCAATATCACAAATCACAATTTGCCTCACAGGACTTTACAGCATACGACATCCCTCTGTCCTTATGACCCTCACAGCTGATCAGGAAAAACTCCCCAAAAAACCCTTTAACGGGGAAAAACAGTAGAAACCTCAGGAAGAGCAACTGAGGAGGGATCCCTCTTCCAGGATGTTTTTAAAGACTTACTAGAGCTACCTGATAATAGAGAGTTACAGTAATCCAGCCCTGAGGTAACAAAAGCATGGACCAATTTTTCTGCATCTTTTCGGGTCAGGATAGACCTAATTTTCACAATATTATGCAGATGAAAAAATGCAGTCCGTGAGGTTTGTTTTAAATGAGAATTAAAAGACAAATCTTGATCAAATATTACTCCGAGGTTTCTTACGGTAGTGCTAGAGGCCAGAGCAATGCCATCTAGAGAAACTATGTCATCAGATAAAGAGTCTCTGAGTTGTTTGGGGCCAAGAACAATAACTTCAGTTTTGTCTGAATTTAACATCAGGAAATTGGTGCTCATCCAAGTTTTTATGTCTTTAAGGCAGTTATGGAGTTTAGTTAATTGATTACTTTCTCCTGGCTTCATCGATAAATACAACTGAGTATCATCCGCATAACAATGGAAATTTACAGAGTGATTTCTAATGATGTTACCTAAAGGAAGCATATATAGAGTAAATAGGATTGGTCCGAGCACAGAACCTTGCGGAACTCCAAAACAAACTTTGGTACGTAAGGATGATTCATTATGAACGTCAACAAACTGAAAACGATCAGATAAATAAGATTTAAACCAGCTTAGTGCAGAACCTTTTAGGCCAATTAGGTGATCCAGTCTCTGCAGTAGAATTTGATGGTCAATAGTGTCAAACGCCGCACTAAGATCTAATAAAACAAGAACAGAGACAAGACGAAGGAAGGACACTGCAAAGGACCCTTGATGTCACATTGGTCCATCGATTCAATGATGGAAATTCGGACATTTAAGGATCCTTGACTCTGAGAAGCACCATCTGTTTCTCCTCCTGCTCCTCCTCCTCCACCTTCTCCTGCTCCTCCTCCTACTCCTCCTCCTCCTCCTCCACCTTCTCCTGCTCCTCCTCCTGCTCCTCCTCAGTCTCATCTTCTCCTCCATTCCTGGTTGCAGGTGTCAAACAGCCTCCTCACACCCCCAGAGAAGAGAACCCGTACGTCACCATATTGGCGAGCTGGGCGAGTCAAGAGGAACCTGACACTGACTCATCCAATGAGGATGAAGACACAGGCGCTGGCCACGCCCCCTCTGGTGCTGATGGACCAGTGAGTGAGGATCCTGCTTCTGACCCATCTTCAAACACCAACAGGTGAGTATAAAGTACTGCACTACCTGCTGCTACGTCCTGCTGCCGACTCATGACTGATGTTTGTGTTCTGCAGCGTCCTGACCAATCGGATCGTCCCCACTCGACCAGCCCCGCCTCCTCCTCATCCTCCCAGACAATCAGCAAAGCCTGTGAAACAGAAGACCCCGCGGTACACCTGCAAACACACAAACACACACACAGTCACATTCACCATCATCATCCTCACTGTGACCTCGTCACATGTCCACGTTTGGTCATGGACTTTCCATGTCCACATATGACGTCCAAGGTACCCTGGGTGTGTTGGTTGTTGACGTTCTGGGACGCCGTGTCAACTTCAGCCTGTTACATGCATTGTCTGTTTTCAAAATACACTTCTGTTTTCACACGAAATGTACAGTTTGATACAGTCTCTTTCAAAATAAAAGCATGTGGTTATGTTTAGCCAACACTCAGGCCCGGGGTTGTTTAGAGTCTACAGGTGTTTCTGTATCAGAATTCTGCTTTTTGTCCTGCAGGGCGGCGACCATCAGAGTGTCCAGGAAGAAGGGCGGCAGCGGGAGTTCATCTCCACAGGGCGCCGTGGTTAGAGCCAGCTGGTTGGATGTCTGGAAGGGCTTCAGGTAACATCATCAGTATCAGTATAAGTATTATCATTAATCCGACAGCCCTCCTGTGGGCCCTCATATGGTTTATCAGATGACACATAAACAGCAGCTGTATTTACCCATCCGACAAATGATCTGAAAGCTTTGCTCCTCGTGGTTCCACTAACATGGAACATTTCAAGATACAACCACCACAATAAACACCTGTCAGACAAACAAACAATTATTACTCTCCTATAAAGTGTTATCATAACCCACAGATCAGTAATATTAAAACATACTGACAACAGTCCAGACGATCTAAATCCTGTCAAATATTTGGTCCAATCACATGATCACATCCACAGATATCCACCAACCGCTGCTGCCTCCTTTCAACCCTTCATATGTCTCCTCATTCTGGCATCATGTCTTCTGTCCTGTCTGTAAACATATCGACTGCTCGCTGCCAAAATGGAGGTGACCTCCTGACCTTTTCATTGACACCTCACTTCAGCCAATAGGAGCCAACATGTCTGTATCAGCCACCGAGGGCCCGCCTCCCTTCTCAGGTTACAGAGCAAATCAGTAGCCAGCAAGTAGTCAGTGAGCAGATCTGGAGCCTTCTTGTCCCACAGACTGTGAGACATGTAGAGACATGATGAAGTGATGTGTCCTCTGTGTCCTCTGTGTCTCTGTGTCCTCTGTGTTTGATTCACAGTCAGATCCTGAAGAGACCTTTGTGTCTGTGTTCATCACTCTTTCACTCACAATCATTCACTTCATTGTTTCACCTCACAAACACATGTTGATTTGCTACTGTCAATTCTGACTGTGTGACGCTGAGTCATCTGGTCCCACTGTCTTTACACCTCATACCTCCCAGTCCTCCCAGTTCCCCCAGTCCTTCCAGTCCTCCCAGTCCTTCCAGTCCTCCCACTTCTCCCAGTCATCTGCAGCAGCTTTGTTCAAGAGAACATTCAGATAAAAACATTTGTATTAAACGTGTGTTTTCCTTTCAGATGAGACCATGTGTGTACATTTTACTGCGGGTTTGATTCTGAAAGAATCTTTTTAAGATGAATTTAGGGTCATTTTAAGACTTTAATAACAAACCTCAGTGATCTGTACTTCAGACTCTGGTGCTGCAGTATTCACAGAGACATTAAGTTGAGTCCATCAGTAACAGTGTGTTAGTGAAGCTGCATCAGACCGGTCAGGTGATCATTTATAAATGTAAAACAACAGGAGATCCAGAACTGACCCCTGAGGGACACCAGACCAACAGCTGTTCATCAGGACAGATGGATGGATGGAGGCAGAAAGAGACAAAGATAAACAGACATGTCTTCTCTCTTTGTCTCACAGACACAGTGTTTTATGGGCGACGTTGGACGGACAGCTGATGTCTCTGTGGAAAAAACGCACAGTAAGTGTCTGTCTGTCTGTCTGTCTGTCTGTGGATACATACCTGTCTGCCTTCCTGTCAGTAATGGGTGTGTTTGTTTCTTTGATCAGGACCGGTTCAGTGAGCTGCTCTTTCATGTCTCCAGTATCACCAATGTGAAGAAACAGGACAAAGGCAGATTCTCCATTTACTTCAAGAAGAAACATTATGACTTCATGGCTCATAATGACGGTGAGATCATCACTGCTGTCACCACCACCGCCGTTCACGCTGCATCCGAAAATAAAACTGAGTCTATGCAGCAGAAATAATAACACCATCAAACAACCTAAAAGCAATGTTTTATCATATGGTCATGTCTCACCTGAGATGTAATATTTACCTTCATATCACTGCAGATATCTCAGCTGATACCTGTCAGAGGAACGTGTGACAGGTGCACATTCTTACTTATTGAACACCTGTTAAAGGGGAAGTCTGGTATTTTGCACTTTGAGCCCAATTTCTGGGTTGTTTATGATGAAATAGAGTGGCTAAGACCGAAACAGTGACAATTGCTCATTTTCAGAGAATTTGTCTTTCCCCTGCCTGGCTTACCACTGCTGCCTATGGCCATGTGTGAACCTGTCCTCAAACCACCCTAAACATTCGTTTCCATAGCCATGAAACTCACCGAGTGGTCAGTGGTGTTCGCTGATGTTCTGGGATAAAAATCGTAGCAAACTTTGGTTTCTATGATGATTTATTTGACATTTTGTCTACCCTATTGGTTTTCTATAGAAGCCTCATTGTCGAAAACGTAAAGGGGGTTGTTTACAACAAGGTTGTAGTCATTGTAGTCTTTTAGCTCAGCGAAAGTGCCGACTCGACAGAGCTGTGTGCGGTCCTGGAGGAAGGGAGGTTAATGACAGCTCTCGTCGGAGGAATTCTCCCACAGTCACTGACTGCACAAAACTTGCCCATTATTACTCTCTTGTAAACAACCTTCGCAGTATGATGCCTTGAAACACAACGCCAACCTTCTTGTTTTCTGTGTCCCATTACATTGCAATGGTTTCCTGCCAGTTGGCGACACCCACGTAAAAGAGCATTATCGCCATCAAGTGGGCTGGAGTGTATAATGCCTCAGGGTCAAATGAATGATCAAGTGGAAGTTTACCCACGGGTGTGAGGCGGCTGAAAAAATAGCTCCACAATCGCGATGAACAGCGAAAACATGGATGGAAACCAGAGTTTGCTACGATTTTTATGTCAGAACATTAGTGAACACCACTGAGCACTCGGTGAGTTTCATGGCTTTGGAAACGAACGTTTAGGGTGGTTTGAGGACAGGTTCACACATGGCTATAGGCAGCAGTGATAAGCCAGGCTGGAGAAAGACATATTATCTGAGAAGGACCAATCATCACTATTTTGGTCTTAGCCACTCTATTTCATCATAAACAACCCAGCAATGGAGCTCAAAGTGCAAAATACCAGACCTCTCCTTTAACGTGTCAGAGAAAAGACCAACGTGTTCTCATCTCGTCACATATGGACGCTTCGTCAGCGGACTTTCATGTCTACATATTACACCCAAGGTATCGTCCTGTGTCTCCTGGTGACATTCTGAGAAGGGACATCAACAAATCACCTGGTTTAGAAAAAAACATCCAAGGTCATAGTCCAGGGTTCCAGGGTGCAACAGGCGCCGTCCAGCCAACTGGCAGCATATCATAACACCATCCAACCGTGTTAACAACTGACACCGCCTGGCAGCACATACCGCCACTAAAGGTGGCGTTACAGCAGTCAGGTGTCTGACTCCAAAATCACTGACAAAGTGTTTGATGACTTCAGAATGAGAACAGGTGTTTGTGGGTACGCTCATTTATACGTTCACCTACGGGTCATCAGCTGCGTCCAACTGTACCAGGATCAGTAAAACATGGTGGCTGCGTGCTGAATGAGCAGGACGGAGGTTATCTGCAGGAAGATGTCGAGGGACGTTGAGGGACAAACAGTCTCCAGGCTGAATCTGTTTTGTAATGATTCTTCTTCTTGGTTTTCTCGTCTCTCAGAGGTCCATGAAGGTTGGGTCACGTCTCTGCTAGCATCTCGAGGGCAGCCAAGCCCCGCCCCCCCCAGAACTCCATGGACAAATCACCATCAAGGACCCGCGGAGCCGCGCCTACGCCGCCCTGTGGGGTCACGACCTCTGGATTTACCCCAGCAAGGAAGGCTTCCAGCTGGGTCTCGCCTCCTTCTCCGTCCCCCTGAACGTGGCCACGGTCAAACCCACAGGAAAACACTCCTTCACCCTCATCACGCCATACAGGAGCTTCAAGTACGCACCTGTCTGTCTCCACTTGTCTCTGTCCCTGTCTGTCTCTATCTGTGTCTCTGCTTGTCTGTCTGTCTGTCTGTCTGTCCCTATCTGTCTATGTCTGTCCCTATCTGTCTGTGTCTGTCTGTCTGGCTCTGTCTATCTGTCTCTGTCTCTGTCTGTCTGTCTGTCTGTCTGTCTGTCTCTGTCTTCGTCTCTGTCTCCATGTCTCTGTCTGTCACTGTCTGTGTCTGTCTCTGTCTCCCTGTCCTTGTATCTCTGTCTCTGTCTCCATCTCTGTCTCTATCTCTGTCTCCACCTATCTGTCTCTGTCTCCACCTGTCAGCACCCACCCCACAGAAGCTTCAAGTACAACCGTCCATCTCCACCTGTCTGTCTCTACCTGAGTAACGTTCTTTATTGTGTTCTTCCCGCCCGCTGTCTCCCCTTGGCCACGCCCCCTGCGTCCACTTTGTCCCGCCCCAAACTCCACTTGACCCCACCCCCTGTACCCCCTTGTCTCCCCTTTGCCCCGCCCCCTGCCTGCAGCCTGTCTGTTGATTCGTCAAAGGACCTGTCCATGTGGTTGGACAGTCTGTCCTCATCTATCCGCAGCGCTCTGTCCAGCAGCCAGGTGGCGCTGCGTCTCTGGGAAAACCCCGACAACAAGGTGTGCGGTGACTGCGGCTCAGCCAATCCTGAGTGGGCGTCGGTCAACCTGCTGCTGGTCATCTGTCAGGCCTGTGCAGGTACGAGCTAACGAAGGCTAATCACGTGTACAACACACCTGGACCTGGACCTGGACCTGGACATGACTGCTGGTGTCAAACCAGGTCGACTCAGACGATGACTCAGACGACTCAGACAATGACTCAGACGATGACTCAGACAACGGCTCAGATGATGACTCAGACGACTCAGATGACTCAGACGATGACTCAGATAACGACTCAGATGATGACTCAGACGACTCAGATGACTCAGACGACGACTCAGATAACAACTCAGACGACTCAGACAATGACTCAGATGACACAGACGATGACTCAGATGATGACTCAGACGACTCAGATGACTCAGACGATGACTCAGACGACGACTCAGATGATGACTCAGACAACTATTAACTATTAACATTCTGCATTAAAACTAATGTATCTGTTAGCAACATTAGCATTCTGCATTTAAACCAATGCACCTGCTAGCAACATTAGCATTAAACACAGTTGTGTTGGACACCTGTCCTCAGGTAGTTCAGGTGACTGCTCATCTTAATAAAATCTCCTTTATCTGATGAACGATCCTTTCTAGCTCCCCGATGTCTTAACTTAAGGTCCACCTACTTTGACCAGCTCCTCACATTCCAACGTCTGAGTCATCTGAGTCGTTATCTGAGTCATTATCTGAGTCATCTGAGTCGTCATCTGAGTCGTCTGAGTCATCTGAGTTATCGTTGAGTCCTCGTCTGAGTCATTGTCTGAGTCATCTGAGTCATCGTCTGAGTCATCTGAGTCAGCTGAGTCGTTATCTGAGTCGTCGTCTGAGTCATCTGAGTCGTCTGAGTCGTCTGAGTCATCGTCTGAGTCATCTGAGTTGTCTGAGTCATCATCTGAGTCGTCGTCTGAGTCATCGTCTGAGTCATCTGAGTCGTCTGAGTCATCATCTGAGTCATCGTCTGTGTCATCTGAGTCATTGTCTGAGTCGTCTGAGTCATCTGAGTTGTTATCTGAGTCGTCGTCTGAGTCATCTGAGTCGTCTGAGTCATCATCTGAGTCGTTATCTGAGTCATCGTCTGAGTCATCTGAGTCGTCTGAGTCATCATCTGAGCCGTTGTCTGAGTCATCGTCTGAGTCATTGTCTGAGTCGTCTGAGTCATCGTCTGAGTCGACCTGGACATGACTGCTGGTGTCAAACCAGGTCGTCTGAGTCATTGTCTGAGTCGTCTGAGTCATCGTCTGAGTCGACCTGGACATGACTGCTGGTGTCAAACCAGGTCGACTCAGACGATGACTCAGACGACTCAGACAATGACTCAGACGATGACTCAGACAACGGCTCAGATGATGACTCAGACGACTCAGATGACTCAGACGATGACTCAGATAACGACTCAGATGATGACTCAGACGACTCAGATGACTCAGACGACGACTCAGATAACAACTCAGATGACTCAGACGACTCAGACAATGACTCAGATGACACAGACGATGACTCAGATGATGACTCAGACGACTCAGATGACTCAGACGATGACTCAGACGACTCAGACGACTCAGATGACTCAGACGACGACTCAGATAACGACTCAGCTGACTCAGATGACTCAGACGATGACTCAGATGACTCAGACAATGACTCAGACGAGGACTCAACGATAACTCAGATGACTCAGACGACTCAGATGACGACTCAGATGACTCAGATAATGACTCAGATAACGACTCAGATGACTCAGACGTTGGAATGTGAGGAGCTGGTCAAAGTAGGTGGACCTTAAGTTAAGACATCGGGGAGCTAGAAAGGATCGTTCATCAGATAAAGGAGATTTTATTAAGATGAGCAGTCACCTGAACTACCTGAGGACAGGTGTCCAACACAACTGTGTTTAATGCTAATGTTGCTAGCAGGTGCATTGGTTTAAATGCAGAATGCTAATGTTGCTAACAGATACATTAGTTTTAATGCAGAATGTTAATATTGCTAAAAGGGGTCTATTCTCAGGTCAGCATCGAGCTCTGGGCACCAACCTGTCCAAGGTACGCAGTCTGAAGATGGACAACAAGGTCTGGACTGAACCACTCATACAGGTGAGGGGGGGACTGAACCACTTGTACAGGTGAGGGGGGGACTGAACCACTCATACAAGTGGAGGGGGGCTGAACCACTCATACAGGTGAGGTGGGGGGGGGGGGGGGGGGGGGGGGGGGGGGGGGGGGGGGTTGAGCCACTTGTACAGGTGGCATGTCTGACTTTTAACCTGTTCCTCTCCCAGCTGTTTGTTACCTATGGTAACCGGCTGGCCAATCAGATGTGGGCACCGGCAGTACCAGCGGCGGAGCAGCTGCTTCCTGAGTCGTCTGACGAGGAGAGGTTCAGGTTCATCCAGGACAAATACAGCAGGGGGCGCTACAGACGAGTCCACGCTCTGGCCTCTTCACACTCTCTGATGGATCAGGTCTGATTCCGTTCACACTTGTAGACTCGTTACCGTGGTAACAGACGTCAGGTCGAGTAGAGTCTGATACGTACGACCTCTGACAGTCACACAGGATGTAACATGTTTGTTTAACATGATCAGCTGTAGATGAGTCGATACAAACATCACCTGGACGTGTGTGATGGTGATGATGGTGATGATGGTGATGATGGTGATGATGGTGTGTGTGTGTGTGTGTTTCAGAGGCTGCGTCAGGTGGTATGTGGAGACGACGTGGAGGAGACGATGTCTCTGATCTGCTCTGGAGCAAAGGTCTGATGGTCTCAGACTTTGGTCCTTCATGACCCATAATAAGTCATTAATGACTGATCTCACACACACACACACACACACACACAGGTGTCATAATAATAATTTGAAACATATGGCTGTAAATATGTTTTCAGTGTTTTTATTTGATGTTTAATGACATCACACAGATGACATCACGCATGACATTTACCTGAAAAGATAAATGTAAATATAAATATTTACATCAGTCCCAGTTTCCTGTTTGTGTCTCTGTTGTTCAGTATTTGATGTTTTTCTGAACGACTCCTCAGGAGGTCGTTTTTTTTTTGTTACAACAGGAAGTTGAAGTGTTTCGTTGTTTGGGGAGTGACACAATAAGAGTCACGTCTCAGCAGCCAGTTGGGATCCATGAAATAACTGATGTGTTTCTGTTGTCATGGTGACTGCACCAACGTGACTCTAGTCTGCTTTCCATCCACCTGTTTTCATTTGCATTTTCAACAACTGAGAAAAAAAGGCCAAAATATTGCAAAAAGGTTTTTAAGCTTGGAGGA
This sequence comes from Epinephelus malabaricus, assembly GCA_037127435.1. Taxonomy (NCBI): domain Eukaryota; kingdom Metazoa; phylum Chordata; class Actinopteri; order Perciformes; family Serranidae; genus Epinephelus; species Epinephelus malabaricus. The sequence goes on from JANUFT010000010.1 coordinate 366,884, forward strand.
GGTGGAAAAGTCAGCGTGTCGATATTAGGAAAATGCGACTTTTGGCAATGGAAACATCACAGCATTATGTAGGCTACGCTGACAACGCTGATATGAGTGTAATGAGAGCTCTCGCAGTAGCCAACAAGTTCCCAAGGAATCTCTCCGTCTCGTCGTAGTCATGGATGTGCTGGTAGTTGTTCACATCAGTTGTGGACATGAGACGCTCAATGACGTCATCTCACGGCGCCCTCTTCTGCTACGGGTGTTCTTTTGCATTTTTATTTTTATTTTTCACGAGAAGCGACACCTTCTGCTCGACCTGTTGTCTAACAATACTCGCAAAACAATAATGAATGAAGACGTGCATAAATTCGCATTTTCTTTTGCACATTTCACAAAATCTGCTTAAAATTTGCGATACATTTGGATGGAAACCCAGTTACTGTGTCTTAGTGCTGTTAGCATTAGCATTGTTAGCTTCAGTTAGCATGTGGAACGTGTTTCCAGTCAGGTAGAGAACACCTGGTGTGACATCACTGAGAGAAGTGTGACAGGTGATGTTACCTGTGTGCAGGTGTGTCAGTCAGACCCTCAGAGCCCCTCCCCCATCCTGCTGGCCGAGAGGGCCGGGAAGGCTCTGCAAACTGAGCTGCTCCGCCTCAACGAGTACACAGGTAGCACACACACCCACACACACACACACACACACACACACACACACACACACACACACACACAGGTAACAGTTCTATGTAAATCTGGTCTCTGCTGACCTCCTGTGGTGAACCATCTCACCTGGCTGCAGTGATGTCAGACTCAGTGCCCTGTGATGTCACTGGTGGTTTATTTATCTACTTTTATTTTCATTCAGACGTCCCGCCATACCTGCCACAGTCAGCCAATAGGAGAGCTGACTCCGCCCCCTCAGGTAGGATGGAACACACAGATTAAAAGTGACTGCAGGAGTGAAACATGATGATGAACAGACTTCAGGAAAATGAGACCAAAAGGCCACCGTAGATCTGATGAAGTCATTCTGTTCACTGTGTGTGTGTGTGCGTGTGTGTGTGGGTGTGTGTGTGTGTGTGTGTGTGTGGGTGTGTGTGTGTGTGTGTGTGTGTGTGTGTGTGTTACCTGTGTGTGCAGGTGAGGAAGAGGAGGAGCTTCATGGTAAACTGGAGGACGATCGTTTCCTCTTCTCATTAGAAAATGATTCAGCTGCATGTGACGTCCTCGACCTGCGAGAAGTTCTCTCAGTGTTCCTCAAGGATGGGTAAATATTATAAATACTACTGATACTACTTCCTGTACTTGATTTCTGACTTCCTGTATTTCAGTTCAATTCAATTTTATTTATAAAGCCCAATATCACAAATCACAATTTGCCTCACAGGGCTTTACAGCATACGACATCCCTGTGTCCTTATGACCCTCACAGCTGATCAGGAAAAACTCCCCAAAAAACCCTTTAACGGAGAAAAAAACGGTAGAAACCTCAGGAAGAGCAACTGAGGAGGGATCCCTCTTCCAGGACGGACAGACGTGCAATAGACGTCGTACAGAACATACTGTACTTACTTACTTACTTACTAATTCCTGTACTTGTTCTCTGACTTCTGGGTTGTCAGGGATTTAAATTACTAATAAAATTTGCCAGGTTCCTAGAAATGAGAGCAGCTCCATCCAAAGTGGGATGAATACCGTCTCTCCTAATAAGACCAGGTTTTCCCCAGAAAGTTTGCCAATGATTAACGAAACCCACATCGTTTGCTGGACACCACCTGGACAGCCAGCGATTAAATGATGACATGCAGCTAAACATGTCATCAGTGGTCAGATTTGGGAGGGGTCCAGAGAAAACTACGGAGTCCGACATCGTTTTTGCATATTCACACACCGTTTAGCTTTAGCCAGCAGTATATATATATATATATATATATATATATATATATATATATCTTCCCTCCAAAACGGGCATATTAAATTGATATTAAAACACTTTAAAACGTACACGTCAGGAGTTCTTACCTGTCGGGATCCTTGGGGAAACGGTGGAAGGCCAGGTGCGGGGTGTTCCACTGATAGTTGTTGCAGTTAATTGCACTACATTGTTTTCTTTTACTTTTTTTTCTCCTCTCTCCTTCACATCTTGCATGTTGTCTGGGCGCAACAGTCCAAGCTCAACAGTCCAAAATGGCGGTAGCTCCCCTAGTGACTGTTGGCAGAAATTCAACGGAGCTTTGCCTCTTGGTATCCATGCTCTTTGCTTCCTGAACTTGATGTCTAACTTCCTGTACTTGTTTTCTGACTTCCTGTATTTGACTTACTACTTCCTGTACTTGATCTCTGACTTCCTGTACTCGATTTCTGATTTCCTGTTCTTCATTTCTGACCTCCTGTATTTGACTTACTACTTCCTGTACTTGTTTTTTTACTCCTTGGCTTTTAACCTAGCATCAGACTCTGCTCTTGTTTTACTGTTTTATTGTTTTTATTGTTTGTTTTATGTTTTTATTTTTGTACAGCACTTTGTTTCAGCTGTGGCTGTCTTTAAAGTGCTCTATAAATAAAGTTGAGTTGAGTTGAGTTTTCTGACTGCCTGTACTTGATTTCCTGTGTTCTCAGACCGGTTCATCAGTTTGAGATGGTGACGCTGAGCGATCAGATGATCTGTGCTGCTGACAACAAGGAGGCACTGCTGAGTCACCTGGTTCACATCCTGAAGGTACACCTGAGTGCCTCTGTGAGGACGGAGTGTCAGACAGTAGAAGAAGAAAAGAGGACAAAGTGTCCTCACTTTCAGACGTCTCTGTCTCAGGGTTCAGTTTAAATTTAGACTTTTAGGATGTCCAGACTTTGGTTATGAACTCATGAAATGTTGCCACTACCAACATCGGGACATCAACAAATGCACCTGGTTAGGTTAGAAAAAAAATTCATGGTTTTGCTCAACATTCATACAGGAAGTGAATGGCGGCGTCACGGGTGAAAGTCCAGTGTTTGTTGGACACGTCCAGAAAAGTTTTTTGGCGTATGGGCCAGACGAGCAGCTCCATTGGAATAAATAGGCGCCATCTCGTTAATATTAAAATCTACGTTCAAAATTCACACACTACACAAAGTACTTTGTGTAGTGTGTGTACTAGCTGTACATGTACTGACAAAAGTATGTGATTTGAGAAACAACACTACTCATCACTATAAACTGAGTTTATGTTTCTAGGTGATTCTCCCAGGGGGCGTGAGTTATGCAGAGGTGGGCGGAGCTTCTGCAGCCAGTAAAGTGTGTATCGTAGAAGTGGGCGGAGCTTCTATTCACTCTGATGCCTGGTTGTTGCTGTGGGAGGACGGAGTCAGCATTCATCCTGTCCACAGACACACACAGCAACCTCTGAAGATGGATCTGAGCACGCTCAGTCACCACGGTAACAGTGTTTATTGTCTCTTACAGACAACACGTCACACCTGTGTTTGCACTGTTAGATCTGAAAGGTTTTGTTTCTGTATGTATTTAATATGAGGAGAAACATGGACCCAGCTGGAGTCCCACAGGGCTCCGTCCTGGGTCCTCCGCTTTTCACATGTTACCAAAGCAGACCGAGGTCGTCTCTATGCAGACGAAACGCAGCTCTCTACAGCTGTTGGTACAGAAGATCTGAGCCTGTTACATGTTATGAATATTACATATTATAAATATTATATTTTCTGAGATCAGTGTAAGAACATCTGCAGTTGAGTCGGGACAAAATCAAGAGTTTTATTCATTTCCTAAAATAGAAACCAGCTCACAGGTAACTCAAATATGTCTCACACTGCAGGTAAGAAATCTGTGTGTTATTATTGTCTGTCATCTCAGTGTCCTGTCAGGTTCGATGAAGACAGAAATATCAGTGTTTTAAATAAAGAAATGATGTATGCTCTGGGTGTTGTGTTCACAGACCCTCAGTATTTTTCAGTTTAATGTCACCAGGTGTGGAAAATGTTTTATCAGCTGAAAGAGACGTGTTTGATCTCAGTGTCACTAACTTCAGATGTAACAAGGTTAAACTGGTGTGAATGAACAAAAGAAAACAACAACCTGTGAATCAAAGTTTGATTACACTCTTTTTCAGAAATGGATCCATCCGAAAACATCATCACCATGGCGACGGCCGACAGGTGTGAAACTTTTCTCTCATCAACAGATTCTTAAAGTCCAGTTCAGACCAAAGACTCGTGACGAGATGAAACGTGTCAGAGAAAAGTGTCAGTGGTGTGAACTGGCCGATCTGAGCTCGACTCAAGCCAGCTGATGTTGTCACCTGACACTCAGCTGGTCAAATGGCTGGTGGCTGGTTTTAAAGTACATCACCTGTTTCAGCAGCCAATCAGCATCATAGATAAATACAACTGCGTATCATCTGCATAACAATGGAAATTTACAGAGTGATTTCTAATGATGTTACCTAAAGGAAGCATATATAGAGTGAATAGCATTGGTAGTGCTTATGCCCCGCCCACACACAAACATTGTCATTGAGTGATGAATTGGTGCTGATTATTTATATTATTGTGGTGTATTGATTATGAATACAGTCCGTCTGATGCTGGTTACACAGAGTTGTTGACTAGAGATGATACACCGTCTCATCGTGGTCACTTCCTGTGAACCGCCAGCTTTTTACAGTAGCTTCCTGTTTGACCTCGTCTGGTCCTGAATCTTTGGTCTGAACTGTCACTTCACATGATTTAACGGTTTTATATTTCCTGACGTGTGACTGGCTGAACTCCCACAGGTAAATGTGACATCACAGGCTAGGTCTTGTTTTTCTCACCAGGAGGGTGTTGTTGCGTTTCGAGGAGCAGCACAGTTGTCAGTCCTGGTTCGACCACCTGCAGAGAGCTCTGACCAATCAGAGAGCAGCTCCACAACGTCCACCTGCACCCAATCAGAGCTCAGCTCGTCAGTCTCTGTACCCGGTGATAGATGTGGACTCGAGGGGTTCAGTCCCACCGGCTGTGGAGCGCTGCATCTCCCACATCACAGCCTTCGGTCCGAACACTTCATGTTCACACAGTCAGAAACTCTGAGACGGTCAGAGAGGACTGAGGCATCATGGGACATTCTGTCTGTCTGTGTCTCTCAGGTCTGAAGGTGGAGGGCGTGTACCGTCGCTGTGGCCTCGCCGGCAAAGTCAATGGATTGGTGAAGGCTCTGATGGCATCACCCAGCTCTGCCCCTCTGGAGAATGACGAGCAGGGTGTCTTAGACGCTGGCTCCGCCCTCAAACAATATGTCCGCCAGCAAGAGAGTTTGATCCCGGACAGAGACCGCCAGCAGTGGGTCCACGCTGCAGGTTAGTACATGTACCTGAACTGTGTGTTTAATGTACCTGTGTGTCAGGAGTCTGTACAACCGTGCTGCAGTGTTTGTGTAAGTGTCATGGTGATGGTGACATCAGAGGCAGTAGTGTCAGTAGTGTCAGTAATGAGAGTAGTGTCAGTACAGTCAGCAGTAACAGTAGTGTCAGTACTGTCAGTAGTCAGTAGTGTCCACATGCACCTGGATAAGTGACTTTCTCACAAACCGTCCACAGTCGGTGAAAATGGGCTCCTTCTGCTCCTCCACCCACTCCCTCAGCATTGGCTCCCCACAGGGATGTGTACTGAGCCCCCTACTCTACTCCATATACATTCATGACTGCACTCCGGCTCACCCCTCTAACATCATCATTAAATCTGCCGATGACACCAACGTGGTGGGCCTCATTCAGGGAGGGGATGAGTCGGTGTACAGAAATGAGGTCCAGAAACTGTCCCTTTGCTGCACAGTGAACGACCTGTCTCTAAATACAGACAAAACGAAAGAACTTATTATGGACTTTAAGAGGCATGGAGCAGAGCCGGCCCCCCTCCACATCCACGGGGTCAGGGTGGGGAGGGTCTCCACCTTCAAATCCCTGGGGGTACAGATCTCAGAGGATCTCACCTGGTCAGCCAACACCACAGGCCTAATGAAGAAGGCCCAGCAGCGGATGCACTTCCTGAGACTGCTGCGCAGGAATGGCCTCAACCAAGAGCTGCTGGTCGCTTTCTACCACTCTACCATCAAGAGTGTATTGGCGCACTTTATTACGCTATGGTACTGTGGCTGTTCGGCAGCAGAAAAAAAAAAGCTCTGCAGAGGGTGATTAAGGTGGCGGAGAAAACCAAACCGTTGGCTGCACTCTGCCCGCCTTGGAGGACATCTCTACCTCCCGCTGCCTCCGCAGAGCCAACAAGATTTTAAAGAACTGCACAGACCCTGGCCACAGACTGTTTACTCTTCTGCACTCTGGCAGGAGGTACAGAAGCCTAAAATCTCTGACTAACAGGCTCAGAAACAGTTTCTACCCCTGGGCCATCAGGGTCATCAAGCAGGGCAAATGAAATGAGCTTAGTGCATATTTCGATTTCAATTCAATTTTTTTTTATTTATAAAGCCCAGTATCACAAATCACAATTTGTCTCACAGGGCTTTACAGCATACGACATCCCTCTGTCCTTATGACCCTCACAGCTGATCAGGAAAAACTCCCCAAAAAACCCTTTAACGGGGAAAAAAACAGTAGAAACCTCAGGAAGAGCAACTGAGGAGGGATCCCTCTTCCAGGACGGACAGACATGCAATAGATGTCGTACAGAACAGATCAGCATAATAAATTAACAGTAATCCGTATGACACAATGAGACAGAGAGAGAGAGAGAGAGAGAGAGAGAGAGAGAGAGAGATGCAGGTAATGACAGTAGCTTACAACATTATTGAAAGTAATAATAATATAGTTATAGTTCTGGCTACTGTGGTACAATATGTTGAAAGTATGTATTAATATCTGGCAGTATACATGTGTGACAATAGTCATATGTGTATAATAACAGTAGAAGTATGACTAATGACTAATGATGGCAGCAGCAGCAGGAGGCATCTGGCAGGACCACGGCAGCAGCACAACCACACACGTCGCACTGTCCAGGCACCGCTGTGATATGAGTTAATCTGAGAGACAGTGGAGCACAAAGGCTCCGGAGAAGAAGCCGAGTTAGTGACATGCAGAATGGCCGAGTTAGCAAGATGCAGTAATAGAATACGAGAGAGAGAGAGAGAGAGAGAGAAGGAGAGAAGGTGCCCGGTGTATTATAGGGGGGTCCTCCGGCAGACTAGGCCTAAGTCAGCCTAACTAGGGGCTGGTACAGGGCAAGCCTGAGCCAGCCCTAACTATAAGCTTTATCAAAGAGGGAAGTCTTAAGTCTAGTCTTAAATGTGGAGACGGTGTCTGCCTCCCGGACCGTAACAGGAAGATGATTCCACAGGAGAGGAGCCTGATAGCTGAAGGCTCTGGCTCCTGATCTACTTTTGGAGACTTTAGGGACCACGAGTAACCCTGCGTTCTCAGAGCACAGTGTTCTGGTGGGATAATATGGCACTATGAGCTCTCTAAGATATGACGGAGCTTGACCATTTAGAGCTTTATAAGTTAACAGTAGGATTTTAAATTCAATTCTGGATTTTACAGGGAGCCAGTGCAGAGAAGCTAAAACAGGAGAAATATGATCTTGTTTCTTAGTTCCTGTTAGTAGACATGCTGCTGCATTCTGAATTAGCTGGAGAGTTTTTAAGGACTTACTAGAGCTACCTGATAATAGAGAGTTACAGTAATCCAGCCTAGAGGTAACAACAGCGTGGACCAATTTTTCTGCATCTTTTCGGGTCAGGATAGGCCTAATTTTCACAATATTACGCAGATGAAAAACTGCAGTCTGTGAGGTTTGTTTTAAATGAGAATTAAAAGACAAATCAAATATTACTCCGAGGTTTCTTACGGTAGTGCTAGAGGCCAGAGCAATGCCATCTAGAGAAACTATATCATCAGATAAAGAGTCTCTGAGTTGTTTGGGGCCAAGAACAATAACTTCAGTTTTGTCTGAATTTAACATCAGGAAATTGGTGCTCATCCAAGTTTTTATGTCTTTAAGGCAGTTATGGAGTTTAGTTAATTGATTACTTTCTTCTGGCTTCATCGACAAATACACCTGAGTATCATCCGCATAACAATGGAAATTTACAGAGTGATTTCTAATGATGTTACCTAAAGGAAGCATATATAGAGTGAATAGGATTGGTCCGAGCACAGAACCTTGCGGAACTCCAAAACAAACTTTGGTAAGTAAGGATGATTCATTATGAACATCAACAAACAGTGTCAGTAGTGTCAGTAGTGTCAGTTGTAACAGTAGTGTCAGTAATAACAGCAGTGTCAGTAGTGTCAGTAGTGTCAGTAGTAACAGTAGTGTCAGTTGTAACAGTAGTGTCAGTAGTAACAGTGGTGTCAGTAATAACAGTAGTGTCAGTAGTGTCAGTAGTTTCAGTAGTAACAGTAGTGTCAGTAGTGTCAGTTGTAACAGTGGTGTCAGTAATAACAGTAGTGTCAGTAGTAACAGTAGTGTCAGTAGTTTCAGTAGTAACAGTAGTGTCAGTAGTAACAGTAGTGTCAGTAGTGTCAGTTGTAACAGTAGTGTCAGAAGTAACATTAGTTTCAGTAGTCACAGTAGTGTCAGTAGTGTCAATTGTAACAGTAGTGTCAGTAGTAACAGTAGTGTCAGTAGTGTCAGTAGTAACATTAGTTTCAGTAGTCACAGTAGTGTCAGTAGTGTCAATTGTGATAGTAGTGTCAGTAGTGTCAGTAGTAACAGTAGTATCAGGAGTAACAGCAGTGTCAGTAGTGTCAGTTGTACCAGTAGTGTCAGTAGTAACATTGGTTTCAGTAGTCACAGTAGTGTCAATTGTAACAGTAATGTCAGTAGTGTCAGTAGTAACAGTAGTGTCAGTAGTGTCAGTAGTAACAGTAGTATCAGTAGTAACAGCAGTGTCAGTAGTGTCAGTTGTAACAGTAGTGTCAGTAGTGTCAGTAGTAACATTAATTTCAGTAGTCACAGTAGTGTCAGTAGTGTCAATTGTAACAGTAGTGTCAGTAGTAACAGTAGTGTCAGTGGTGTCAGTTGTAACAGTAGTGGCAGTAGTCACAGTAGTGTCAGTAGTAACATTATTTTCAGTAGTGTCAGTTGTAACAGTAGTGTCAGTAGTGTCAGTTGTAACATTAGTTTCAGTAGTGTCAGTTGTAACAGTAGTGTCAGTAGTGTCAGTTGTAACATTAGTTTCAGTAGTGTCAGTAGTGTCAGTAATAACATTAGTTTCAGTAGTGTCAGTTGTAACAGTAGTGTCAGTAGTAACAGTAGTATGAGTAGTAACAGCAGTGTCAGTAGTGTCAGTTGTAACAGTAGTGTCAGTAGTGTCAGTAGTAACATTAATTTCAGTAGTCACAGTAGTGTCAGTAGTGTCAATTGTAACAGTACTGTCAGTAGTAACAGTAGTGTCAGTTGTAACAGTAGTGTCAGTAGTCACAGTAGTGTCAGTAGTGTCAGTTGTAACATTAGTTTCAGTAGTGTCAGTAGTAACAGTAGTGTCAGTAGTCACATTAGTTTCAGTAGTGTCAGTAGTGTCAGTTGTAACAGTAGTGTCAGTAGTAACAGTAGTGTCAGTAGTGTCAGTTGTAACAGTAGTGTCAGTAGTCACAGTAGTGTCAGTAGTAGCATTAGTTTCAGTAGTGTCAGTAGTGTCAGTTGTAACAGTAGTGTCAGTAGTAACTGTAATGTCATTAGTGTCAGTTGTAACAGTAGTGTCAGTAGTGTCAGTATTAACAGTAGTGTCAGTAGTCACAGTAGTGTCAGTAGTGTCAGTGGTCACAGTAGTGTCAGTTGTAACATTAGTTTCAGTAGTGTCAGTAGTGTCAGTTGTAACAGTAGTGTCAGTAGTCACAGTAGTGTCAGTATTAGCATTAGTTTCAGTAGTGTCAGTTGTAACAGTAGTGTCAGTAGTAACTGTAATGTCATTAGTGTCAGTTGTAACAGTAGTGTCAGTAGTAACAGTAGTGTCAGTAGTCACAGTAGTGTCAGTAGTGTCAGTGGTCACAGTAGTGTCAGTAGTGTCAGTTGTAACAGTAGTGTCAGTAGTCACAGTAGTGTCAGTTTTAACAGTAGTGTGAGTAGTCACAGTAGTGTCAGTTGTAACAGTAGTTTCAGTAGTAACAGTACTGTCAGTAGTGTCAGTTGTAACATTAGTTTCAGTAGTGTCAGTAGTGTCAGTTGTAACAGTGGTGTCAGTAGTAACAGTAGTGTCAGTAGTGTCAGTTGTAACAGTAGTGTCAGTAGTAGCATTAGTTTCAGTAGTGTCAGTAGTGTCAGTTGTAACAGTAGTGTTAGTAGTAACAGTAGTGTCAGTAGTGTCAGTTGTAACAGTAGTGTCAGTAGTAACTGTAGTGTCATTAGTGTCAGTTGTAACAGTAGTGTCAGTAGTGTCAGTAGTCACAGTAGTGTCAGTTGTAACAGTAGTGTCAGTAGTGTCAGTAGTGTCAGTTGTAACAGTAGTGTCAGTAGTAACTGTAATGTCATTAGTGTCAGTTGTAACAGTAGTGTCAGTAGTCACAGTAGTGTCAGTAGTGTCAGTGGTCACAGTAGTGTCAGTAGTGTCAGTTGTAACAGTAGTGTCAGTAGTCACAGTAGTGTCAGTTTTAACAGTAGTGTGAGTAGTCACAGTAGTGTCAGTTGTAACAGTAGTGTCAGTAGTGTCAGTGGTCACAGTAGTGTCAGTTGTAACATTAGTTTCAGTAGTGTCAGTAGTGTCAGTTGTAACAGTGGTGTCAGTAGTGTCAGTTGTAACAGTAGTGTTAGTAGTAGCATTAGTTTCAGTAGTGTCAGTAGTGTCAGTTGTAACAGTAGTGTTAGTAGTAACAGTAGTGTCAGTAGTGTCAGTTGTAACAGTAGTGTCAGTAGTAACTGTAGTGTCATTAGTGTCAGTTGTAACAGTAGTGTCAGTAGTGTCAGTAGTCACAGTAGTGTCAGTTGTCACAGTAGTGTGAGTAGTCACAGTAGTGTCAGTTGTAACAGTAGTGTCAGTTGTAACAGTAGTGTCAGTAGTCACAGTAGTGTCAGTTGTAACAGTAGTGTCAGTGGTCACAGTAGTGTCAGTAGTGTCAGTTGTAACAGTAGTGTCAGTAGTAAGAGTAGTGTCAGTAGTGTCAGTGGTCACAGTAGTGTCAGTTGTAACATTAGTTTCAGTAGTGTCAGTAGTGTCAGTTGTAACAGTAGTGTTAGTAGTAACAGTAGTGTCAGTAGTGTCAGTTGTAACAGTAGTGTCAGTAGTAACTGTAGTGTCATTAGTGTCAGTTGTAACAGTAGTGTCAGTAGTGTCAGTAGTCACAGTAGTGTCAGTTGTAACAGTAGTGTCAGTAGTAACAGTAGTGTCAGTTGTAACAGTAGTGTCAGTAGTGTCAGTTGAAACAGTAGTGTCAGTGGTCACAGTAGTGTCATTAGTGTCAGTTGTAACAGTAGTGTCAGTAGTAACAGTAGTGTCAGTAGTGTCAGTTGTAACAGTAGTGTCAGTTGTAACAGTAGTGTCAGTAGTGTCAGTAGTCACAGTCGTGTCAGTTGTAACAGTAGTGTCAGTGGTCACAGTAGTGTCAGTTGTAACAGTAGTGTCAGTAGTAACAGTAGTGTCAGTTGTAACAGTAGTGTCAGTAGTCACAGTAGTGTCAGTTGTAACAGTAGTGTCAGTGGTCACAGTAGTGTCAGTAGTGTCAGTTGTAACAGTAGTGTCAGTTGTAACAGTAGTTTCAGTAGTGTCGGTAGTGTCAGTTGTAACAGTAGTGTCAGTAGTAACTGTAGTGTCATTAGTGTCAGTTGTAACAGTAGTGTCAGTAGTGTCAGTAGTCACAGTAGTGTCAGTTGTCACAGTAGTGTGAGTAGTCACAGTAGTGTCAGTTGTAACAGTAGTGTCAGTTGTAACAGTAGTGTCAGTAGTCACAGTAGTGTCAGTTGTAACAGTAGTGTCAGTGGTCACAGTAGTGTCAGTAGTGTCAGTTGTAACAGTAGTGTCAGTAGTAAGAGTAGTGTCAGTAGTGTCAGTAATAACATTAGTTTCAGTAGTGTCAGTTGTAACAGTAGTGTCAGTAGTAACAGTAGTATCAGTAGTAACAGCAGTGTCAGTAGTGTCAGTTGTAACAGTAGTGTCAGTAGTGTCAGTAGTAACATTAATTTCAGTAGTCACAGTAGTGTCAGTAGTGTCAGTTGTAACAGTAGTGTCAGTAGTCACAGTAGTGTCAGTAGTGTCAGTTGTAACATTAGTTTCAGTAGTGTCAGTAGTGTCAGTAGTAACAGTAGTGTCAGTAGTGTCAGTAGTAACAGTAGTGTCAGTAGTCACATTAGTTTCAGTAGTGTCAGTAGTGTCAGTTGTAACAGTAGTGTCAGTAGTAACAGTAGTGTCAGTAGTGTCAGTTGTAACAGTAGTGTCAGTAGTCACAGTAGTGTCAGTAGTAGCATTAGTTTCAGTAGTGTCAGTAGTGTCAGTTGTAACAGTAGTGTCAGTAGTAACTGTAATGTCATTAGTGTCAGTTGTAACAGTAGTGTCAGTAGTGTCAGTATTAACAGTAGTGTCAGTAGTCACAGTAGTGTCAGTAGTGTCAGTGGTCACAGTAGTGTCAGTTGTAACATTAGTTTCAGTAGTGTCAGTAGTGTCAGTTGTAACAGTAGTGTCAGTAGTCACAGTAGTGTCAGTATTAGCATTAGTTTCAGTAGTGTCAGTAGTGTCAGTTGTAACAGTAGTGTCAGTAGTAACTGTAATGTCATTAGTGTCAGTTGTAACAGTAGTGTCAGTAGTAACAGTAGTGTCAGTAGTCACAGTAGTGTCAGTAGTGTCAGTGGTCACAGTAGTGTCAGTAGTGTCAGATGTAACAGTAGTGTCAGTAGTCACAGTAGTGTCAGTTTGAACAGTAGTGTGAGTAGTCACAGTAGTGTCAGTTGTAACAGTAGTTTCAGTCGTAACAGTACTGTCAGTAGTGTCAGTTGTAACATTAGTTTCAGTAGTGTCAGTAGTGTCAGTTGTAACAGTGGTGTCAGTAGTAACAGTAGTGTCAGTAGTGTCAGTTGTAACAGTAGTGTCAGTAGTAGCATTAGTTTCAGTAGTGTCAGTAGTGTCAGTTGTAACAGTAGTGTTAGTAGTAACAGTAGTGTCAGTAGTGTCAGTTGTAACAGTAGTAACTGTAGTGTCATTAGTGTCAGTTGTAACAGTAGTGTCAGTAGTGTCAGTAGTCACAGTAGTGTCAGTTGTAACAGTAGTGTCAGTAGTAACAGTAGTGTCAGTAGTGTCAGTTGTAACAGTAGTGTCAGTAGTCACAGTAGTGTCAGTTGTAACAGTAGTGTCAGTAGTAACAGTAGTGTCAGTAGTGTCAGTTGTAACAGTAGTGTCAGTAGTAACAGTAGTGTCAGTAGTAACAGTAGTGTCAGTTGTAACAGTAGTGTCAGTAGTGTCAGTTGAAACAGTAGTGTCAGTGGTCACAGTAGTGTCATTAGTGTCAGTTGTAACAGTAGTGTCAGTAGTAACAGTAGTGTCAGTAGTGTCAGTTGTAACAGTAGTGTCAGTTGTAACAGTAGTGTCAGTAGTGTCAGTAGTCACAGTCGTGTCAGTTGTAACAGTAGTGTCAGTGGTCACAGTAGTGTCAGTAGTGTCAGTAGTGTCAGTTGTAACAGTAGTGTCAGTAGTCACAGTAGTGTCAGTTGTAACAGTAGTGTCAGTGGTCACAGTAGTGTCAGTAGTGTCAGTTGAAACAGTAGTGTCAGTGGTCACAGTAGTGTCATTAGTGTCAGTTGTAACAGTAGTGTCAGTAGTAACAGTAGTGTCAGTAGTGTCAGTTGTAACAGTAGTGTCAGTAGTGTCAGTAGTCACAGTCGTGTCAGTAGTAACAGTAGTGTCAGTAGTCACAGTAGTGTCAGTTGTAACAGTAGTGTCAGTAGTGTCAGTTGAAACAGTAGTGTCAGTGGTCACAGTAGTGTCATTAGTGTCAGTTGTAACAGTAGTGTCAGTAGTAACAGTAGTGTCATTAGTGTCAGTTGTAACAGTAGTGTCAGTAGTAACTGTAGTGTCATTAGTGTCAGTTGTAACAGTAGTGTCAGTAGTGTCAGTAGTCACAGTAGTGTCAGTTGTCACAGTAGTGTGAGTAGTCACAGTAGTGTCAGTTGTAACAGTAGTGTCAGTAGTCACAGTAGTGTCAGTTGTAACAGTAGTGTCAGTGGTCACAGTAGTGTCAGTAGTGTCAGTTGTAACAGTAGTGTCAGTAGTAAGAGTAGTGTCAGTAGTGTCAGTAATAACATTAGTTTCAGTAGTGTCAGTTGTAACAGTAGTGTCAGTAGTAACAGTAGTATCAGTAGTAACAGCAGTGTCAGTAGTGTCAGTTGTAACAGTAGTGTCAGTAGTGTCAGTAGTAACATTAATTTCAGTAGTCACAGTAGTGTCAGTAGTGTCAGTTGTAACAGTAGTGTCAGTAGTCACAGTAGTGTCAGTAGTGTCAGTTGTAACATTAGTTTCAGTAGTGTCAGTAGTGTCAGTAGTAACAGTAGTGTCAGTAGTCACATTAGTTTCAGTAGTGTCAGTAGTGTCAGTAGTGTCAGTTGTAACAGTAGTGTCAGTAGTAACAGTAGTGTCAGTAGTGTCAGTTGTAACAGTAGTGTCAGTAGTCACAGTAGTGTCAGTAGTAGCATTAGTTTCAGTAGTGTCAGTAGTGTCAGTTGTAACAGTAGTGTCAGTAGTAACTGTAATGTCATTAGTGTCAGTTGTAACAGTAGTGTCAGTATTAACAGTAGTGTCAGTAGTCACAGTAGTGTCAGTAGTGTCAGTGGTCACAGTAGTGTCAGTTGTAACATTAGTTTCAGTAGTGTCAGTAGTGTCAGTTGTAACAGTAGTGTCAGTAGTCACAGTAGTGTCAGTATTAGCATTAGTTTCAGTAGTGTCAGTAGTGTCAGTTGTAACAGTAGTGTCAGTAGTAACTGTAATGTCATTAGTGTCAGTTGTAACAGTAGTGTCAGTAGTAACAGTAGTGTCAGTAGTCACAGTAGTGTCAGTAGTGTCAGTGGTCACAGTAGTGTCAGTTTTAACAGTAGTGTGAGTAGTCACAGTAGTGTCAGTTGTAACAGTAGTTTCAGTAGTAACAGTACTGTCAGTAGTGTCAGTTGTAACATTAGTTTCAGTAGTGTCAGTAGTGTCAGTTGTAACAGTGGTGTCAGTAGTAACAGTAGTGTCAGTAGTGTCAGTTGTAACAGTAGTGTCAGTAGTAGCATTAGTTTCAGTAGTGTCAGTAGTGTCAGTTGTAACAGTAGTGTTAGTAGTAACAGTAGTGTCAGTAGTGTCAATAGTAACAGTAGTGTCAGTAGTAACTGTAGTGTCATTAGTGTCAGTTGTAACAGTAGTGTCAGTTGTAACAGTAGTGTCAGTAGTCACAGTAGTGTCAGTTGTAACAGTAGTGTCAGTAGTAACAGTAGTGTCAGTAGTGTCAGTTGTAACAGTAGTGTCAGTAGTAAGAGTAGTGTCAGTAGTAACAGTAGTGTCAGTAGTAACAGTAGTGTCAGTAGTCACAGTAGTGTCAGTTGTAACAGTAGTGTCAGTAGTGTCAGTTGAAACAGTAGTGTCAGTGGTCACAGTAGTGTCATTAGTGTCAGTTGTAACAGTAGTGTCAGTAGTAACAGTAGTGTCAGTAGTGTCAGTTGTAACAGTAGTGTCAGTTGTAACAGTAGTGTCAGTAGTGTCAGTTGTAACAGTAGTGTCAGTTGTAACAGTAGTGTCAGTAGTGTCAGTAGTCACAGTCGTGTCAGTTGTAACAGTAGTGTCAGTGGTCACAGTAGTGTCAGTAGTGTCAGTAGTAACAGTAGTGTCAGTAGTAACAGTAGTGTCAGTTGTAACAGTAGTGTCAGTAGTCACAGTAGTGTCAGTTGTAACAGTAGTGTCAGTGGTCACAGTAGTGTCAGTAGTGTCAGTTGTAACAGTAGTGTCAGTAGTAACAGTAGTGTCAGTAGTCACAGTAGTGTCAGTTGTAACAGTAGTGTCAGTAGTGTCAGTTGAAACAGTAGTGTCAGTGGTCACAGTAGTGTCATTAGTGTCAGTTGTAACAGTAGTGTCAGTAGTAACAGTAGTGTCAGTAGTGTCAGTTGTAACAGTAGTGTCAGTAGTGTCAGTAGTCACAGTCGTGTCAGTTGTAACAGTAGTGTCAGTAGTGTCAGTTGTAACAGTAGTGTCAGTAGTAACAGTAGTGTCAGTAGTCACAGTAGTGTCAGTTGTAACAGTAGTGTCAGTAGTGTCAGTTGAAACAGTAGTGTCAGTGGTCACAGTAGTGTCATTAGTGTCAGTTGTAACAGTAGTGTCAGTAGTAACAGTAGTGTCAGTAGTGTCAGTTGTAACAGTAGTGTCAGTTGTAACAGTAGTGTCAGTAGTCACAGTCGTGTCAGTTGTAACAGTAGTGTCAGTGGTCACAGTAGTGTCAGTTGTAACAGTAGTGTCAGTAGTAACAGTAGTGTCAGTTGTAACAGTAGTGTCAGTAGTCACAGTAGTGTCAGTTGTAACAGTAGTGTCAGTAGTAACAGTAGTGTCAGTAGTGTCAGTAGTCACAGTAGTGTCAGTTGTAACAGTAGTGTCAGTAGTGTCAGTAGTAACAGTAGTGTCAGTAGTGTCAGTAGTCACAGTAGTGTCAGTTGTAACAGTAGTGTCAGTAGTAACAGTAGTGTCAGTAGTGTCAGTAGTCACAGTAGTGTCAGTTGTAACAGTAGTGTCAGTAGTGTCAGTAGTAACAGTAGTATTTCAGCAGTATTTCTACTCTAACAGTACTTTTTCTGTCTCAGTCATTCCAGATGAGCGCTCCAGGTTCTCAGCCTACCGACGGTTGCTTCGTCAACTTCCTGACAACAACAGAGCAACGCTGAACGCACTGTTTGGACACTTTTACATGTAAGACGCACACACACACACACACACACACACACACACACTCAGCAGTAGATGAGACAGTGAGATGTTTAACACTCAGGTCGTCTCTGTCATGTTTCTAATCATCTGGATGTTGGGCTGCTCCCTTCAGGGGTGGCCACAGCCAATCATCTGCCTCCATCTAACCCTGTCCTCTGCACCCTCTTCTCTCACACCAGCTGACTTCATGCCCTCTCTCACTACATCCATAAATCCTTGGTCTTCCTCTCGGCCTCTCGCCTGGCAGTTCCAACCTCAGCGTCCTTCTACCGATATATTCACTGTCCCTCCTCTGAACATGTCCAAACCATCTAACATAAGCTGTCCCTCTGATGTCCTCATTCATGATCCTCTCCATCCTCATCACTTCCAAAGAGAACCTCAACATCTTCATGTCTGCTGCCTCCAGCTCTGCCTCCTGTCTTCTCCTCAGTGCCACTGTCTCTAAACCAAACAATATGGCTGCTCTCACCACCATCTTGTTCACCTTTCCTTTTAATCTGCATCCTCATACAACACCACAGCTCCTCTCTCGGCACCCTGTCATATGCACTTCCCTCTGACCTTCTCTGTATGTCTCCATCAGCATCCTCAAAGCAAATACTGCGTCTGCACTACTTTTTCTTGGCATGAAACCACACTGCTGCTCACAGACGCTCACCTCTGCTCTAGTCTAGCTTCCACTTCTCTTTCACACAACTTCATTGTATGGCTCATCAACTTTATCCCTCTGTAGTTGCCACAACTCTGCACGTCTCCCTTGTTCTTCCTCAGGCCTCCTCTCACTGTCTAAGACCTTGTTGAAAAACCTAGTCAGAAACTCCACTTCCACACCTCCACTGGTATATCATCAGGACCAACTGCCTTCACTCTTCATCCTCCTCAGTGCCCTCCTCACTTCATCCTCACTAATCTTTGCTCCTTCCTGCTCCACAATGGTCACCTCTTCTACTCTTTGTTCTCTCTCATTTTCCTCATTCATCAACTCTTCAAAGAACTCTTTCCATCTTCCCATCACACTTGTGGCACCTGTCAGTACCTTCCCATCTCTGTCCTTAATCACCCTAACCTGTATAAATCAGTCTCTCCCTCCTGACTGTCCAACCTATCATACAAGTCGTATGCACTTTGTTTGGCCTTTGCCACCTCTACCTTCACCTTACGCTGAATCGCCGTGTACCCCTGTCGACTCTCTTCAGTCCTCTCAGTGTCCCACATCTTCTTAGCTAACCTCTCTCTCTGTATGCACTCCTACACTTCCTCACTCCACCACCAAGTCTCCTTATCTCCTTTCCTTCCAGATGACACACCCAGTACTCTCCTACCTGTCTCTCTGGTAACATTAGCTGTAGTTGTCCAGTCATTTGGGAGCACCTCCTGGCCACCCAGAGCCTGTCTCACCTCCTCCCTGAAAACCACACAACCCTCTTCCTTCTTCAGCTTCCACCACTTCGTCCTCTGCTCTGCCTTTGTCCTCTTCATCTTCCTCACCACCAGAGTCACCCTTCACACCACCATCCTATGCTGTCTGGCTACACTCTCACCTAACTGATCTCCTTCAGATGACATCGTCTACACAAGATGTAGTCCTCTAACTCACTGTAGAATTTCTCCTCTAACTCACATCCTACCTGTGAGGCGTAACCACTACACCTTCAGTTTCTAGCTTCAGACTCATCACCGTATCTGACACTCTTTTCACCTCCACAACATTCCTAACAAACTCCTCCTTCAGGATAACTGTGATAATGATAAAACAGTTTGAACCCTGCTCCTAAGCGTCTGGCCTTGCTACCGTTCCACCTGGTCTCCTGAACACACAGTATATCCACCTCGTCCTCTGCATCATGTCAGCCACCTCTGTAGCTCTCCCTGTCATAGTCCCACCATACAAAGTCCCTACTCTCAGTTCTCTTGCCTTTCCTTTTCTCCCTCTGCCTATGGACACGCCTTCCTCCTCTCCTTTTTTTGACTAACAGTAGTCCAACATCCACCGGCACCCTGTAGGTCAACAGCACCGGTAGCGGTTGTTGTTAACCCGGGCCTCGACCGATCGTGTATGGAGGTCATATTTGGGATATGCATGCTTGATTTGGCATAGGTTTTACTTCAGGTGCCCTTCCTGATACAGCCCTCTGCATTTATCTGGGCTTGGGACCAGCCCAATGAGAACACTGGCTTGTGCCCCCTTGGGGCTGCATTTTAAATTAAAGATGAAGTATATTTCAGATCGTACTGTCACACACACAGATTGCACATGTTGTTCAGGCTGACCTGTTTCAGACAAAAGTGTTAAGTATTATAATGAAATATTAATGTTAAGACAGTTTTAGGACTAAAACAATGTTCGGAGAGAAATTTGAAATGGCTTTCTTTTCTCAAGTCGTCTTTAAATCAGTGTTCTGATGTCATCAGTCCGTCAGTGTCTGAGATCAGTCAGTGTCTGAGATCAGTTAGTCAGTGTCTGAGATCAGTTAGTGTCTGAGATCAGTTAGTGTCTGAGATCAGTCAGTCAGTGTCTGAGATCAGTCAGTGTCTGAGGTCAGTCAGTATCTGAGATCAGTCAGTCAATGTCTGAGATCAGTCAGTGTCTGAGATCAGTTAGTGTCTGAGATCAGTCAGTCAGTGTCTGAGATCAGTCAGTGTCTGAGATCAGTCAGTGTCTGAGATCAGTTAGTGTCTGAGATCAGTCAGTCAGTTTCTGAGATCAGTCAGTGTCTGAGATCAGTCAGTCATTGTCTAGTGTCAGTGTAATAATCAGCTGTGATCAGTAGACGTTGACCTCAGTAGTGTCTCCTCCTCCTCTTCAGGGTCCAGGTGTTCTCTCAGGTGAACAAGATGTCGGCTCAGAACTTGGCTCTGGTTTTGGTCCCGACTCTGTTTCAGACTCTGAACCAGGATCTGCTCAGACTCACCAGAGAGTTCATCATCCACCACACGCTGCTCTTCCTGGTAAACCTCACACACAGCTCTGATGTTAAACATGTTATAAACATGTTATAAATGTGTCATAAACATGTCACATGGAGGTCATCCATCACTGTGTTGTGATTTATTTCAGATTAACAAGCGACTCACTGAACAGGACTGATTACACTGTTACTTGAGATAAAAATCACTAATTAGATTAACATTATTATTTACAGCCACAGTCTGCTCCTCAGAATAATACAAATAATGTTTCTGTTGTTTACTGATTTGTTGTTGTTGTTGTTTACCTTGTGTTGATGGTGTGTTGGAGGACTCTGAGATCACCATTTGATTTAAAGGGTTAAATGAATTTGTTTCTGTGCAGACACCAGAGAGAGAGAAAGAGAATGAAGAGGAGGATGAAGAGCAGATCACCATCCTCTGAGAAAGATGAAGATGGACGTCTGTCCCCTCAGATCTCAGATCAGATCTCAGATTATTTCCTGATTAACTCTAAAAACTCTTCAATTTGATTTTAAGTTTGTTTTTTGGGTGAAAATATAAAATCTTTTTTTCTCCTCGTTAAAAATATTTTTAGATAAAGTTTGTTTTATGATTAAAACTTTACTGTTTACTTCAGTTTATATTTAATTTCTCTTGTTTGTTCTTTAAGTGTTAGGGCAGAGACAGCGCCCCCTGTCTGTCTATAAAGTCTGTAACATCTCTGCAGGACGACGTTTCCTCTCAGAAAAAAGTTTATTCATCTTCTTTATAAAAATATTACAGTGTATTTTTCCTCACAGAAAAACGGAGGACATTTTACGTGACTAGTTTTATTCTGTCATATTTTGGTTAAACCTAAACTGTCTCGTCAAATTAAAAGTCTGGTGCTCACATGTTGTTTTGACCTTGTTCATTTTATGTGTAAACAGGAAGTGCTTCATGAGGCTCCTGAACGTGGTTTTTAATGAGCAGGTTTGTTTTTTGATTCTCAGTGTGAACAGGACTGCCGCAGTGCCTCTGAGCCAGGCAGCTGATCCTGATTATGACACTCTGAGTATTGACTTGGTGATGGAACGTAAGTGCCTGTTGCTTTGTCGTGTTGTGTCGTGTCATGAGTGTGCAGCGTGCTAACAGTTGTCCCAGTAGTGCTGCGATGTACAGACTATAATTAACTGGAGGAAGTTCCTGTTATCTCGTACGTTTAAGACAAAGTCGTGCTGTTCATGCTGTTGTGAAGACAGAGGTTAACAGCTGTTTCCTGTGAGGAGAAACGTCTGCTGTGTGTGATGCCATTGTAGTACCTTTGATTTACCACAGGGTGTCCCCACTGTCCCTAACAGATGAAGTTTGTTTATTTCTCTGGAGAGTAATATTCTCATCTGTAGGTAACTTCAGTTATTCAATTATTTCAGTGCTTATTGATACATTCATCTGTGAATCAGCTGCTGTCAGCCCTAGAGTGGTCTCCTCTGGTCTGAATCAGGGACTCATGTTGTTCCAAAGTTGTATAATTGCCTAGAGTTGGTTGGTGTTCTCACGGCAGCATTTACAAGAGGACCAGATCAAATGCCTTGTGTGAGAAAGCTGCTCTTGATTGGTCAGAATTTCCATGTGGGAAAAATCCAGGAAGTAAAGCAAACGTTGAAGAAGAGTACACTTGCAAGATAAATGTGACACTTTCTAATGTCACAATGGAGGGACAACTACGCAGGTTGATTTTAGCGCTGCTCATCGTGGACTATATTGCTGTCATTGTTCATTTTAGTCAAACCATACAGTTTGAAAACGAGGCGCAGCTCCAACTAGAAAACAATGTTTTGATGCATTGGATGTGCTGAGTGTGCATATTAAGGCAGTACAGGAGGAGGTGCACATTAATAATCCTCCAGGACTGTAACATGCTCATGTTTAACCCAAACAATGTGTCATGTGACACTGATGTAAGCGTTCTTTAATAAATCCTGCTGGAACATAGAACAGTTCTGGGAATGAATCACTGCTACTGTTTCCTGTCAGACGAACTGGCTCGATTTAATGACCTCACAAACAATATCAATAATCTGAGAGACTTGGAGGTCCCACCCTCAGCTCATCACTGATCATCAGGTAAACGTAAAGGTAATTGATCAACTTTAAATGCACTGAACCTGTTGAATATTAAACTTTCTGAACACCTGCGTCCTCAGCTGAGAGCACTTGGATTTTATTACATATTAAATGTTGGTCAGGTTTCCATCCGATTTCATTTCCAGGAAGTGGCTGGTGTTGCGCCACAGAATCAACCGTCTGAATCTGAAGTTATAAAAAGTGACCTTTTCACAGACGGACATAAAAACATGAACCTTTTATCCACTCTGTGAAGGTAATCCCATCAAGGTTCACATTTCTCAGTTGACTCCTGGACTTGATGTGTTTAAGAGAGGTTCTTCTTCATCATCTGATCCGCTCTGTTGACCAAGGCAGCATGCTGTGAAACAGCAGCAAACTGACCGCCAGCTGCGTTTAACATGAGGCTGCAGTCGTCTCTGTGCAGACATTATTTGCTATATGCCCCTTATTCATTTAACCTGACTGTGTTCTCTGTTATACTTGAGACCATCTTTAACTCCTCCGCTTTCCTGGCTTTTACTGTTTGAGCACCACTCTTCCTTAAAAATGTTCCTATGTCATATTTGAGAAGTTCCCAGTAAAGGCCAAAAGAGTTTTCATTGTTTGCTTTACACCAGAAGAATGACATCATATCCATAATCTTTTTTTATTTTCTTCATTTTGTATTGTAGAGCAATTAAGTTTCCAATAGCTCGAACGAGTGGCAAGTGTAGGACCAGAAGAAGTTTCATCTTGTTTGCTTACTTCTCTTCACATGTGGTGACATCATCAAACACTGTAGGCTACATTTGTTAATATAGTTTTCATATGTGAGAAATGAGGATGATTAGAGCTCTGACATGAATGAATGAATGAATAATCTGAGGCTCCTCCGAGAACCGTCACCTTATCGTGGCGGAGGAGTTTGAGTGCCCTAATGACCCTAGGAGCTATGCTGTCGGGGGCATTTTGCCCCTGGTAGGGTTTCCCATGGCAGATTGGTTCTGGGCGAAGGGTCAGACGAAGAACGGTTCAAAAGACCCTTCATGATGGATACAAACAATCAATCAATCAATCAATTTTATTTATGAAGCCCAATATCACAAATCACAATTTGCCTCACAGGGCTTTACAGCATACGACATCCCTCTGTCCTTATGACCCTCACAGCTGATCAGGAAAAACTCCCCAAAAAAACCCTTTAACAGGGAAAAAAACGGTAGAAACCTCAGGAAGAGCAACTGAGGAGGGATCCCTCTTCCAGGACGGACAGACGTGCAATAGATGTCGTACAGAACAGATCAACATGATAAATTAACAGTAATCCATATGACACAATGAGACAGAGAGAGAGAGAGAGAGAGAGAGAGAGAGAGAGATGCAGGTAATGACAGTAGCTTACAACAACATTAATGAAAGTAATAATATTATAGTTATAGTTCTGGCTACTGTGGTACAATATGTTGAAAGTATGTATTAATATCTGACAGTATACATGTGTGACAATAGTCATATGTGTATAATAACAGTAGAAGTATGACTAATGACTAATGATGGCAGCAGCAGCAGGAGGCATCTGGCAGGACCACGGCAGCAGCACAACCACACACGTCACGCTGTCCAGGCACCGCTGTGATATGAGTTAATCTGAGAGACAGTGGAGCACAAAGGCTCCGGAGAAGAAGCCGAGTTAGTGACATCCAGAATGGCCGAGTTAGCAAGATGCAGTAATAGAATATGAGAGAGAGAGAGAGAGAGAGAGAAATAATTAAGTATAATAAGTAATATAATAAGTAATATAGCACTATGAGCTCTCTAAGATATGACGGAGCTTGACCATTTAGAGCTTTATAAGTTAACAGTAGGATTTTAAATTCAATTCTGGATTTTACAGGGAGTCAGTGCAGAGAAGCTAAAACAGGAGAAATATGATCTCGTTTCTTAGCTCCTGTTAGTACACGTGCTGCTGCATTCTGAATTAGCTGGAGAGTTTTTAAGGACTTACTAGAGCTACCTGATAATAGAGAGTTACAGTAATCCAGCCTTGAGGTAACAAAAGCATGGACCAATTTTTCTGCATCTTTTCGGGTCAGGATAGGCCTAATTTTTGCAATATTACGCAGATGAAAAAATGCAGTCTGTTAGGTTTATTTTAAATGAGAATTAAAAGACAAATCTTGATCAAATATTACTCCGAGGTTTCTTACGGTAGTGCTAGAGGCCAGAGCAATGCCATCTAGAGAAACTATGTCATCAGATAAAGAGTCTCTGAGTTGTTTGGGGCCAAGAACAATAACTTCAGTTTTGTCTGAATTTAACATCAGGAAATTGGTGCTCATCCAGGTTTTTATGTCTTTAAGGCAGTTATGGAGTTTAGTTAATTGATTACTTTCTTCTGGCTTCATCGATAAATACAACTGTGTATCATCCGCATAACAATGGAAATTTATGGAGTGATTTCTAATGATGTTGCCTAAAGGAAGCATATATAGAGTAAATAGGATTGGTCCGAGCACAGAACCTTGCGGAACTCCAAAACAAACTTTGGTACGTAAGGATGATTCATTATGAACGTCAACAAACTGAAAACGATCAGATAAATGAGATTTAAACCAGCTTAGTGCAGAACCTTTTAGGCCAATTAAGTGATCCAGTCTCTGCAGTAGAATTTGATGGTCAATTGTGTCAAACGCCGCACTAAGATCTAATAAAACAAGAACAGAGACAAGTCCTTTCTCTGAAGCAATCAGAAGATCATTTGTAATTTTAACTAGTGCTGTCTCAGTGCTATGATGCACTCTAAATCCTGAATGAAATTCCTCAAATAAATTATTATCATGGAGAAAATTACACAGCTGGTCTATGACTACTTTCTCAAGGATCTTTGACATAAAGGGAAGATTAGATTCAATTCAATTCAATTTTATTTATAAAGCCCAATATCACAAATCACAATTTGCCTCACAGGGCTTTACAGCATACGACATCCCTCTGTCCTTAAGACCCTCACAGCGGATAAGGAAAAACTCCCCAAAAAAACCCTTTAACGGGGAAAAAAAACGGTAGAAACCTCAGGAAGAGCAACTGAGGAGGGATCCCTCTTCCAGGACGGACAGACGTGCAATAGATGTCGTACAGAACAGATCAGCATAATAAATTAACAGTAATCCATATGACACAATGAGAGAGAGAGAGAGAGAGAGAGAGAGAGAGAGAGAGAGAGAGATGCAGGTAATGACAGTAGTTTACAACAACAAGTTATAGTTCTGGCTACTGTGGTACAATATGTTGAAAGTATGTATTAATATCTGACAGTATACATGTGTGACAGTAGAAGTATGACTAATGACTAATGATGGCAGCAGCAGCAGGAGGCATCTGGCAGGACCACGGCATCAGCACAGCCACACACGTCACGCTGTCCAGGCACCGCTGTGATATGAGTTAATCTGAGAGACAGTGGAGCACAAAGGCTCCGGAGAAGAAGCCGAGTTAGTGACATCCAGAATGGCCGAGTTAGCAAGATGCAGTAATAGAATAAGAGAGAGAGAGAGAGAGAAAGAGAAAGAGAAAGAGAAAGAGAAAGAGAAAGAGAAAGAGAGAGAGAGAGAGAAGGTGCCCGGTGTATTATAGGGGGGTCCTCCGGCAGACTAGGCCTAAGTCAGCCTAACTAGGGGCTGGTACAGGGCAAGCCTGGGCCAGCCCTAACTATAAGCTTTATCAAAGAGGAAAGTCTTAAGTCTAGTCTTAAATGTGGAGACGGTGTCTGCCTCCCGGACCGTAACAGGAAGATGATTCCACAGGAGAGGAGCCTGATAGCTGAAGGCTCTGGCTCCTGATCTACTTTTGGAGACTTTAGGGACCACGAGTAACCCTGCGTTCTCAGAGCGCAGTGTTCTGGTGGGATAATATGGCACTATGAGCTCTCTAAGATATGACGGAGCTTGACCATTTAGAGCTTTATAAGTTAACAGTAGGATCTTAAATTCAATTCTGGATTTTACAGGGAGCCAGTGCAGAGAAGCTAAAACAGGAGAAATATGATCTCGTTTCTTAGTTCCTGTTAGTACACGTGCTGCTGCATTCTGAATTAGCTGGAGAGTTTTTAAGGACTTACTGGAGCTACCTGATAATAGAGAGTTACAGTAGTCCAGCCTAGAGGTAACAAAGGCGTGGACCAATTTTTCTGCATCTTTTCGGGTCAGGATAGGCCTAATTTTTGCAATATTACGCAGATGAAAAAATGCAGTCCGTGAGGTTTGTTTTAAATGAGAATTAAAAGACAAATCTTGATCAAATATTACTCCGAGGTTTCTTACGGTAGTGCTAGAGGCCAGAGCAATGCCATCTAGAGAAACTATGTCATCAGATAAAGAGTCTCTGAGTTGTTTGGGGCCAAGAACAATAACTTCAGTTTTGTCTGAATTTAACATCAGGAAATTGGTGCTCATCCAAGTTTTTATGTCTTTAAGGCAGTTATGGAGTTTAGTTAATTGATTACTTTCTCCTGGCTTCATCGATAAATACAACTGTGTATCATCCGCATAACAATGGAAATTTATAGAGTGATTTCTAATGATGTTACCTAAAGGAAGCATATATAGAGTAAATAGGATTGGTCCGAGCACAGAACCTTGCGGAACTCCAAAACAAACTTTGGTACGTACGGATGATTCATTACGAACGTCAACAAACTGAAAACGATCAGATAAATAAGATTTAAACCAGCTTAGTGCTGAACCTTTTAGGCCAATTAGGTGATCCAGTCTCTGCAGTAGAATTTGATGGTCAATTGTGTCAAACGCCGCACTAAGATCTAATAAAACAAGAACAGAGACGAGTCCTTTGTCTGAAGCAATCAGAAGGTCATTTGTAATTTTAACTAGAGCTGTCTCAGTGCTATGATGCACTCTAAATCCTGACTGAAATTCCTCAAATAAATTATTATCCTGGAGAAAATCACACAGCTGGTCTGCGACTACCTTCTCAAGGATCTTTGACATAAAGGGAAGATTAGATATTGGTCTATAGTTGGCTAACACCTCTGGATCCAGGGTGGGCTTTTTTAGTAGAGGTTTAATTACAGCTACCTTAAAAGACTGTGGTACATAGCCTGTTAATAAGGATATATTGATCATATCTAATATATGAGTGTTAACTACAGGAAAGACCTCCTTAAGTAGCCTAGTTGGGATGGGGTCTAAGAGACATGTTGATGATTTAGATGAAGAAATCACTGCGGTCAATTCTTGAAGAGAAATTGGGGAGAAGCAATCTAAATATATATTAGGTCTTACAGCTGTGTTTGAGGTTAGATAGGTACCATCCTCAGGCAGGAGGTCATGAATTTTGCCTCTAATAGTTAGAATTTTGTCATTAAAAAAGCTCAAAAAATCATTACTGCTAAGGGCTAAAGGAATACAAGGCTCAATAGAGCTTTGACTCTCAGTCAGCCTGGCTACAGTGCTGAAAAGAAACCTGGGGTTGTTCTTATTGTCTTCTATTAATGCTGAGTAATAGTTTGCTCTGGCATTGCGGAGGCCCCTCTTATAAGTTTTGAGACTGTCTGTCCAGATTAAACGAGATTCTTCCAGTTTGGTTAATCGCCAATTCCTTTCAAATTTTCGCGATATTTGTTTTAACCTACGGGTTTGAGAATTATACCAAGGAGCGAACTTTCTTTGCTTTGTTAACTTCTTTTTAAGAGGAGCGACAGAGTCGAGCGTTGTTCGCAGCGAGCCTACGGCGCTATCAACAAAATTATCAATTTGGGAGAGGTTAAAGTCGGCACGGGAAACCTCTGTTACTGAAGGTATTGGTATTGAATTTAACGACGAAGTAATCTTTTCCTTAAATTTTGCGACAGCATTATCTGATAAACATCTAGTATAGTAACTGTTGCTGAGTGGCGTGTAATCGAATAAAAAGAAATCAAAAGTAATCAGATAATGATCTGATAGCAAGGGATTCTGTGGAAAGACTGTAAGGTTATCAATTTCAATTCCATACATCAGAACTAGATCGAGGGTATGGTTAAAACAGTGAGTGGGTTCATGTACACCCTGACTGAAGCCAATGGAGTCTATTAATGAGATAAACGCGGTAGCCAGGGAGTCATTATCAACGTCAACATGAATGTTAAAATCGCCTACAATAATAACTTTATCTGATTTAAGTACTAAACTGGATAAAAACTCTGAGAATTCAGATACAAATTCAGAATACGGGCCAGGAGCACGGTACACTATAACAAATAAAAGTGGCTGCGAGGTTTTCCAGGTCGGATGTAAAAGACTGAGAACGAGACTTTCAAATGAATTATAATCTAGTTTAGGTTTAGGGCTGATTAACAGACTAGAGTTAAAAATGGCTGCAACTCCCCCTCCTCGGCCGCTGCCTCGAGGAATGTGGGTATTATTATGACTGGGAGGAGTGGACTCATTTAGACTAACATATTCATCTTGACACAGCCAGGTTTCTGTGAGACTGAGTAAATCAATATGATTATCTGATATTAATTCGTTTACTAACACTGCTTTAGACGATAGAGACCTGATATTTAACAGTCCGCATTTAATTCTCCTGTTTTGTCTTTCTGTCACAGAAGAGGTTTTAATTTTTATGAGGTTGTTATGCACAACTCCTCTTTGTTTAATTTTAGATTTAAATAATTTAGGTGGTCGGGGGACAGACACCGTTTGTATGAAACTATGAAAACTATGGCTGGGTAACTGAACTAGAAGCTCAGAGAGGCGTATAGGACTGCGTCTCCGAGTCCTGGTCTCAACTCTGGGTTGTCAGGGATTTAAATTACTAATAAAATTTGCCAGGTTCCTAGAAATGAGAGCAGCTCCATCCAAAGTGGGATGAATGCCGTCTCTCCTAATAAGACCAGGTTTTCCCCAGAAAGTTTGCCAATTATTAACAAAACCCACATCGTTTGCTGGACACCACCTGGACAGCCAGCGGTTAAATGATGACATGCGGCTAAACATGTCATCACTGGTCAGATTTGGGAGGGGTCCAGAGAAAACTACGGAGTCCGACATCGTTTTTGCATATTCACACACCGAGGCAATATTGATTTTAGTGACCTCCGATTGGCGTAACCGGGTGTCATTGCCGCCGACGTGAATAACAATCTTACTGAATCTACGTTTAGCTTTAGCCAGCAGTTTTAAATTTGACTCAATGTCGCCCGCTCTGGCCCCAGGGATACATTTGACTATGGCCGCTGGTGTTGCTAACTTCACGTTTCTCAGAATAGAGCTGCCAATAACCAGAGTTTTATCCTCAGCGGGTGTGTCGCTGAGTGGGGAAAAGCGGTTGGAAACGTGAACAGGCTGGTGGTGAGCCGTGGGCTTCGGCTTGGAGCTATGCTTCTGGCGAACCGTAACCCAACCTCCCGGCTGAGCGGGAGTTACCGGAGGACAGCTAGCAGAGGCTAAGGCTATGCTATGTGGCTCCGCACCGGCTACAGGGGGCTGGCTAACTACCGCAGCTACTGAGTGGTTTTCCATGGTGCGGAGCCGCGCTTCTAATTCACTAAGCCTCGCCTCCAACGCAGCAAATAAGCTACACTTATTACAATTACCATTGTCGCTAAAGGAGGCAGAGGCATAACTGAACATTTGGCACACCGGGCAAGAAAGAGCAGGAGAAGGAGAAGCCATGGCTAAGCTAATGTTGCTAACAAGGCTAAGAGCGTGCAAACAACAGCTAAGAGATTAGCGAGAAAGTCGCAGGAAGAAGGAGAGCTATAAGTGCTTAAACAGAACCAGTGTGGGTTAACACTTGAAGTAGACGTTAAAACAGCGTTAAAGCAACTGAGGTGAGAAAGCAGGGTAGCAGAATTCACCAGAGCAGTACACAGACGCTGTCACAGAAACACCGGAAATGACACAACTCGCTTACCGCAATACGTCAGCAGGAGCGTCTAGGTCGTTTCTCAAGTCATGTAACAATTTTGGTCTATAAACAAGGACACGTGTACCCGGCCCAGAGGGTTACCGGGGCCCCGCCCTGGAGCCAGGCCTGGGGTTGGGGCCCGTGGGCGAGCGCCTGGTGGTCGGGCCTTCGCCCATGGGGTCCGGCCGGGCCCAGCCCGAACCGGCTACATGGGTTCGTCCCCCTGCAGGCCTACCACCCGCAGAGGGATCCAGAAGGGTTTGGTGCAATGTGGATTGGGCAGCAGACCAAGGCGGGGGCCTTGGCGGTCCGATCCTCGGTTACAGAAGTTGACTCTTGGGACATGGAATGTCACCTCTCTGGTGGGGAAGGAGCCGGAGCTTGTGGAAGAGGTTGAGCGCTACCGGCTAGATATAGTCAGCCTCACCTCGACACATAGTTCCGGCTCTGGATCCCAAGTCCTTGAGAGGGGTTGGACTCTCTCCTTCACTGGAGTTGCTCCGGGTGAGAGGCGGAGGGCTGGGGTGGGCTTTCTGATAGCCCCCAGACTCTCTGCCTGTACGTTGGAGTTTACCCCGGTAGACGAAAGGGTTGCTTCCCTGTGCCTTCGGGTCGGGGAACGGGTCCTGACTGTTGTCTGTGCTTATGCACTGAACAACAGTTCAGAGTACCCACCCTTTTTGGAGTCCCTGGGACGGGTGCTGGACAGTGCCCCGACCGGGGACTCCATTGTTCTGCTGGGGGACTTCAACGCTCACGTGTGCAATGACAGCGGGACCTGGAAGGGCGTGATTGGGAGGAACGGCCTGCCCGATCTGAACCCGAGTGGTGTTCAGTTATTGGACTTCTGTGCGGGTCGCAGTTTGGCCATAACTAACACCATGTTCAAACATAAGGATGTCCATCGGTGCATGTGGCACCAGGACAGCCTAGGTCGCAGGTCAATGATCGACTTTGTAGTCGTATCATTTGACCTGCGGCCATATGTTCTGGACACTCGGGTGAAGAGAGGAGCAGAGCTGTCAACTTATCACCACCTGGTGGTGAGTTGGATCAGATGGCAGGGGAAGACGCCGCGCAGACCTGGCAGGCCCAAACGAGCAGTAAGGGTCTGCTGGGAATGCCTGGCGGAAGAACCTGTCCAGATGATCTTCAACTCCCACCTCTGGGAGAGCTTCGACCATGTCCCGAGGGCGGAGGGGGACATTGAGTCCAAATGCGCCTTGTTCCTCTCTGCCATTGTCGAGGCGGCGGTTGCGAGCTGTGGCCACAAGGCCGCTGGGGCTAGTTGCGGCGGTAATCCATCAGCCGTCAGGCTGAAGAAGGAGGCCTACAGGGCATGGTTGGTCTGTGGGTCTCCGGAAGCAGCTGACGGGTACTGGCGGGCCAAGCGGTGCGCAGCGGCGGCAGTCGTTGAGGCAAAAACTCAGGCGTGGGAGGAGTTCGGTGAGGCCATGGAGGAAGATTATTGATCGGCTCCAAAGAGGTTCTGGCAAACCGTCCGGCGCCTCAGGGGGGTAAGGTGGCAACTTGCTCACACTGTTTACAGTGGGGGCGGGGAGCTGCTGACATCAACTGGGGACATTGTCGGGGCGGTGGAAGGAATACTTTGAGGAGCTCCTCAATCCCACCAACATGTATTCCAGTGAGGAAGCAGAGCCGGGGATCTCGGGGCAGGTCGTCCAATTTCTGGGGCAGAAATCGCTGAGGTAGTGAGGCAACTCCGAGGCAGCGGAGCCCCGGGGGTGGATGAGATTCGTCCTGGATATCTCAAGGCTCTGGATGTTGTAGGGCTGTCCTGGCTGACACGC
Organism: Epinephelus malabaricus; assembly: GCA_037127435.1. NCBI lineage: Eukaryota > Metazoa > Chordata > Actinopteri > Perciformes > Serranidae > Epinephelus > Epinephelus malabaricus. Next base: position 398,441 of record JANUFT010000010.1, read on the forward strand.
CTCTGCAACATTGCATGGACATCGGGGGCAATGCCTCTGGAGTGGCAGACTGGGGCGGGGTCCCCATTTTCAAGAAAGGGGACTAGAGGGTGTGTTCCAACTACAGGGGGATCACACTCCTCAGCCTACCCGGTAAGGTCTACTCCAGGGTGCTGGAGAAGAGGGTCCGGTCGATAGTTGAACCTCAGATTGAGGAGGAGCAATGTGGTTTTCGTCCTGGACGCGGAACCGTGGACCAGCTCTTTACCCTCACCAGGGTGCTGGAGGGGGCATGGGAATTTGCCCAACCAGTCCACATGTGTTTTGTGGATTTGGAGAAGGCTTACGACCGTGTCCCCAGGGGCATCCTGTGGGGGGTGCTCCAGGAGTATGGGGTTGGTGGCCCCTTGCTAAGGGCCATCCAGTCCCTGTACCAAAGGAGCACGAGTCTGGTTCGCCTGGCTGGCAGTAAGTCAGACCTGTTCCCGGTGAGGGTTGGACTCCGTCAAGGCTGCCCTTTGTCAACGATTCTGTTGATAACTTTTATGGGCAGAATTTCTAGGCGCAGCCGAGTGGTGGAGGGTGTCAGGTTTGGTGACAGGAGGATCTCGTCCCTGCTTTTTGCGGATGACGTGGTCCTCCTAGCTCCATCGAACAGTGACCTCCAGCTCTCGCTGGGACGGTTCGCAGCCGAGTGTGAAGCGGCTGGGATGAGAATCAGCACCTCCAAGTCTGAGGCCATGGTCCTCAGCCGGAAAAGGGTGGATTGCCCACTCCAGGTCGGGGGGGAGGTCCTGCCTCAGGTGGAGGAGTTTAAGTATCTCGGGATCTTGTTCATGAGTGAGGGTAGGATGGAGCGGGAGATTGACAGGTGGATTGGGGCGGTGTCAGCAGTGATGCAGGCGCTTAACCGGTCCGTTGTGGTGAAGAGGGAACTTAGCCAGAAAGCGAAGCTCTCAATTTACCGGTAGATCTACGTTCCAACCCTCACCTATGGTCACGAGCTCTGGGTAGTGACCGAAAGAATGAGATTGCGAGTACAAGCGGCCGAAATGAGTTTCCTCCGCAGGGTGGCTGGGCTCAGCCTTAGGGATAGGGTGAGGAGCTCGGACATCCGGGAGGGACTCGGAGTAGAGCCGCTGCTCCTCCACATCGAGAGGAGCCAGTTGAGGTGGTTCGGGCATCTGGTAAGGATGCCTCCCGGACGCCTCCCTTGGGAGGTATTTCGGGCATGTCCAACCTGGAGGAGACCTCGGGGCCACCCCAGGACACGCTGGAGGGACTACATCACCCAGCTGGCCTGGGAACACCTCGGGGTTCCCTCGGAAGAGCTGACGGAAGTGGCTGGGGAGAGGAGCCAGTTGAGGTGGTTCGGGCATCTGGTAAGGATGCCTCCCGGACGCCTCCCTTGGGAGGTATTTCGGGCATGTCCAACCTGGAGGAGACCTCGGGGCCACCCCAGGACACGCTGGAGGGACTACATCACCCAGCTGGCCTGGGAACACCTCGGGGTTCCCTCGGAAGAGCTGACGGAAGTGGCTGGGGAGAGGAGCCAGTTGAGGTGGTTCGGGCATCTGGTAAGGATGCCTCCCGGACGCCTCCCTTGGGAGGTATTTCGGGCATGTCCAACCGGGAGGAGACCTCGGGGCCACCCCAGGACACGCTGGAGGGACTACATCACCCAGCTGGCCTGGGAACACCTCGGGGTTCCCTCGGAAGAGCTGACGGAAGTGGCTGGGGAGAGGACTGTCTGGGCTTCTTTGCTGAGGCTGCTGCCCCCGCGACCCGGACCTGGATAAGCGGAGGACGACGAGTACGAGTACGAGTACGATAATCTGAGGGTCACTGTGATGGATTTTATGACACATGATCAGATGAAATATTGACAGTGAGCGGTGCGGTGTGAAGACACTTCCTGTAGAGTTGGAATGTTTCCTGTTAGGAAATATTAACAGTCTCCAATATTATAAGAGTTATGTTGTGTCAATGGGACCAATCACAGCATGTTATTATTATTAGAACAGTTATTCATGCCGACTGATTTTTCCAGTCATTTTATTTCTATGATTAAAACTGAGATGACACATTACATGCTATAAACATCTTAGTAAAGTGCTCATACAGTCTGACAGCTGTCTGTGTGAAGACTCACAGTGTGACGACCGCTCACACAAAGACATAGACAGAGGTTTTATTCTGAACAGGGACTGACTCAGTCTCAGAACCAGCTGCTGCTGACATATGCAGATATCAGAGATTAGAGGTGATTTAATGCTGTGTGATACTTTAACATGAGGGTAAAAACCACTGTTTAATGAAAGGACTGACAGGGATAAATGTGGTAACTTCAGATGGTCCTGAGAAAGAAATATCCAGTAAAGACAGTAAACCACCACACCAATTAACACACTTGGATATGCACTTTGATACGAACTGCATCGATAAGGAGATGAAACAGTCTGATTAATACTCGACTCATTCAAACAGTCCAAGTCTCTGCAGAGTTTATGATTCAATCACACAACACGGACTCTGTTCATTAACCTTCACATCAAATCAAATCTTAATCTCTGAAACTCAGCTCAAATGAAAAGTTTATCTAAAGGGTCATCTTGTTGAGGCAACATCTGAACCAATCAGCTGTTAGATCAGGTGAGAGCCAGGTGTTTCCCATCATGCCCTGGGTCTTACAGTCGGCGGAGAGCTGCTGCAGTGTCTGCCTCTACAAACTGCAGCCACCTCGCTCTCACCACATTATCACTGTCTACATTTGTATGACATCAGAGGCGCAGGCAGGATGAAGTCCAATACAAAACTACCCAGCATGCATTGTGCGGCAGTCACTGACGGTCAAATCTGCGCAGGCCTGGATCATCTCCACCGAGTCTGATCTGTAACATGAACCTGTGTGTTCAGAGTCTTTCCTGGTGTGAATCAGCTGGTGTGTTTGTTCCTCTCGATAATTCAGCTCCTGAATTCTGAAGGAATTCTGACCAGGAGCAGTTTGAGTCCGCACTGACAGACAACACTAAATCTTCCTGAATCTGACACACTGGAGCTTTAACAGAAACACTTCCCTGTATCCAAGCTCTTCTTTAATGTAGTATGTGGTAACACTTCATAAGACAGCCCGCGTTTTAGAGTGTACCTGTCGTCCACTTTCTGGGAGTTAGACTATAACAACGCGGCCACTTGGCATACACTTCCCCGGGAGTCAGGGTATAGTATATGGTAAGTGACCGGGAGGAGTTATGCTCTAACTCGTGCTCTAACAAAGTGGGCGAGAGGTACACTCTAAAACACGGGCTGTCTTATGAAGTGTTATCTAGGATTTTTCTGACAGAGTATGAAGTGACAGACGCTCTCTGTGATCTCTTGGCCTTGCAGCGGCCTCGAGCTGATGTCATCAGTGTTGGTCATTCAGTCCAGTCTGACCTGAGTCAGCCTCAGCTGTATTACACTGACTATCTGAGTCTTTGTGACGAGGCCACATGAACATGTTTCTGTAAATGTGGTGGGACTTAAACTCAGGTAAATCCAGGAAATACAGCCAGTACAGTGAACGTTATTCAGAGTGTGAAGTGAACCGTTAAAGGGTTTTTTTTGGGGAGTTTTTCCTTATCCGCTGTGAGGGTCTTAAGGACAGAGGGATGTCGTATGCTGTAAAGCCCTGTGAGGCAAATTGTGATTTGTGATATTGGGCTTTATAAATAAAATTGAATTGAATTGAATTGAATTGAACCTGTGTTACTGTTACAGATCCGGCTGTGTGACCTCCAACGGGACATAACAGGAAGATTTTCAGAAGGCGGTGTGGACGAACATGTGTCTGTCAGCAGATGGAGAGGTGAGGTACGAGTCAGAGGGTTATTCTCAGGAGCAGAGGTGGAAAGAGTACTGAAAATTTGTACTCAAGTACAAGTACTGTTACATTGCTTAAATTGTACTCAATTACAAGTAAAAGTACTGGTGTTTAAAAAATACTTAAGTAAAAGTACAAAGTACTCTTCTCAAAAACTACTCAGAGTATTAATTACTTTTAACCGATGGATGTTTTATTGTGTCGTCAATAGCAGGCATTCGATTCACCTGTATGAAATATCAAAAACAGCTCACCTTATACAGTGAAGTTACTGCAATGATATGACTATTATGAGGCAAGAGCGTAAACACATGGCACACACATGAATACATGGGGCTCACTGACTCCACAAGAGTCACAGCTTTCCAGTCAGCCCCAATTTATCCAACTGTAAGACTGTTTAAGGACCCCAATATGCAGGAATAATAAAATGAAATAGGCGAAATTACATAAATACCGCACGCACAATAACCGCGTGGGTTTTGCACAAAACTGCAAGGGATTAGAGTGAAGTGGATGTGTCTGTAAAGGGGTAACACTTATCATACGAAAACATCTTCATTCAGGTATCTTGAAGTATGAGAACAAGGGACTCCTTGCTCGTGCCCTGTTTTCCATGCTAAATGTTAGCCTACATTTGGAGCACTATTTACCTCCTTTACTGACAAGCTAACATGACATGGTTAATGTTTCATATAACATAGCGTCACTCTAGCACCAAATATAGGCCTGCTGAATGTAGACCTGTGAGTATTAAATGACTACAGACTTAATTTATTGTAATGACGGTGGTTGTCCAAATATTAAGCTAAAACATTTCTAAGAATTGTATGGAGCTACATCAGGGTCAAAACTTTTGTACTTGAAAAAAATAAAATTTGAAACTGAAAATTCATGTGTTGATCTTGAATTTTGAAAAATACAACAATGTATTCAAAATAAAAATAAGTGTATGAAACGTTTTTTCAGGTTAAATATAACTTTGATTCACTTTGGTAATTCTTTTTAATGAATAATTTATTTTCACTTTTCACTTCCATATATATTTTAACATTTGAGGTCTTATTTTTTTCAGTTGCATGTTTTATCTTTTCAGATTCACATCTTATTTTTTCAGTTTCAAATCTGTTTTTTGAGTTTTAGACTTTTGACCCTGATGTGGCGTGGGGGGCGTGGCATCAACTGACAGGGGTGTGGAATCATGAGTGACAGTGCCTTCAGGGAACGTAGGAACTAAAAAAAAATTCTGACTCAACACTTACATACACCATATTCATGTGACTGGCAGTGTAAAAATTGATGCCAGTGACAAACTTCCATTTAGAAATCTGTTTTAGACAGTACTGAGCACCAATTGCGGTATAAGAGCGATAAATTATGACAGATTTAAGTGCTGATATGTCCGATTACCACATAGCACTGTGAACGCTGCGTAGTGTCCACTTCGCTTGCGATGATGGCGTCTGGTCGGTCGGGTCAATCTGCTGGAGCCCATACATCCAGCACACAGGTGAGAAATGTTAACTAAGCTTTGGGAAATCATAACAAATATTAAGGGGTCGTTTTTGTGACAACATACATTTTCACAGCTTCATCATCACGGCCCTGTTGATGCTTCCACATCCAGACATGTCCCCTGGATGAAACCTTTGAGCTTGGGGAAAAGGAAACAATCCTAAAACACCTCCCTACTCACCTGGTGCCACAAAAATCTGGATGAGGAAGCATCAACAGGGCCGTGATGATGAAGCTGTGGACAATCACACTTTCCAGCTCTGACAAATTCGCCACTTAAAAGGCATCACAAAAAAAATGTATGTATCTCTCTCTCTCTCTCTCTCTCTCTCTCTCTCTCTCTCTCTCTCACTCTCTCTCTCGTATTCTATTACTGCATCTTGCTAACTCGGCCATTCTGGATGTCACTAACTCGGCTTCTTCTCCGGAGCCTTTGTGCTCCACTGTCTCTCAGATTAACTCATATCACAGCGGTGCCTGGACAGCGTGACGTGTGTGGTTGTGCTGCTGCCGTGGTCCTGCCAGATGCCTCCTGCTGCTGCTGCCATCATTAGTCATTAGTCATACTTCTACTGTTATTATACACATATGACTATTGTCACACATGTATACTGTCAGATATTACATATACATACTTTCAACATATTGTACCACAGTAGCCAGAACTATAACTATAATATTACTTTCATTAATGTTGTTGTAAGCTACTGTCATTACCTGCATCTCTCTCTCTCTCTCTCTCTCTCTGTCTCATTGTGTCATATGGATTACTGTTAATTTATCATGTTGATCTGTTCTGTACGACATCTATTGCACGTCTGTCCGTCCTGGAAGAGGGATCCCTCCTCAGTTGCTCTTCCTGAGGTTTCTACCGTTTTTTTTCCCGTTAAAGGGTTTTTTGGGGAGTTTTTCCTGATCAGCTGTGAGGGTCATAAGGACAGAGGGATGTCGTATGCTGTAAAGCCCTGTGAGGCAAATTGTGATTTGTGATATTGGGCTTTATAAATAAAATTGACTGATTGATTGATTGATTGATTGATCTTTTGACACCAAACATTCTGTGAGTTTGTTTGAGACTGTGAAGTCAGTGTGAGGAAAACAAATGTGTGTGTTTGATCTAAAATATTTTACAAAGTAGAAAGACGGAACTCTTTTCATTTGTACGTTGTTTCCTCCATTGTGATGTTGCGCTTCCTGCTGGGCTCATCAGAAGCCTGCACTGATGCACAGAGGGAGTGGATAGGGCGAGGGGTTAGGGGCCGGTTTGGGATTGGGCCCCGATGACACCTGAGGCAGGGCGAGATTTATCCCCCTGCAACAAGAACACCAGCTGAGGTTCCGGCGTTATTTCTGACAGCTCTGCAGACTTCCTGTGGTCATCTCTCCATCTCTCTGTTATTGATCTCAGCCAATAATCAATCACATGTCTGATCTGATCACCTGCAGGTTTATCACTCAGGATGTCGGAAGTCTGTCACCAACAAAATAAAGATTAGAGCCGTTTCTCAACATGTGTTCTTGTGGACTTGTGACACGTCATCAGTCACAGCCCAAGTACTGTTCCAATTCAAAGTTCACATCTAGCCAAGTTCAGTCCAAATGCCCGGATGTGTTCTCGCCACGCCCATTTCACCGGGGATGCATCGGAGCAGACTTGTGTGGACTTCAGACGGCCAGGTATCCCAGCATGCATTTCGCAACAATCAGGCGCACAATTGTAAGCTATAATTACCAATATGTGACTGTTGTGTTGTCACAGGACGTAGTGTTTTCATGCGTAGTTTAAACGTCAGACCCGTGGTCGATATTTAATATAGAGATAAGATAAGATACACCTTTATTGATCTCACAATTGAGAAATTCCAGTGTTACAGCAGTCAAGGAGAAAGAGTCAGATTAAAGATTTCAAAATTTAAACTTAAAAATTTAAAAACTAGGCATGCAAAATAAGTACAAAAATACAAGAAACGGCAATAAATAACAATAACAATAATAATAATAATAATGATGAGAAGTGGATAAAAATGAGCAATGGATTTCACTGTCACTGGCATCAATTTTTACACTGCCAGTCACATGAATATGGTGTATGTAAGTGTTGAGTCAGAATTTTTTTAGTTCCTACGTTCCCTGAAGGCACTGTCACTCATGATTCCACACCCCTGTCAGTTGATGCCACGCCCCCCCACGCCACATCAGGGTCAAAAGTCTGAAACTCAAAAAACAGATTTGAAACTGAAAAAAAGATCTGAAAGTGAAAAAAAGAGATTTAAAACTGTAAAAATAAGATCTGAATCTGAAAAGATAAAACATGCAACTGAAAAAAATAAGACCTCAAATGTTCAAATATATATGGAAGTGAAAAGTGAAAATAAATTATTTATTTAAAAGAATTACCAAAGTGAATCAAAATTATATTTAACCTGAAAAAAGGTTTCATACACTTATTTTTATTTTGAATACATTGTTGTATTTTTCAAAATTCAAGATCAACACATGAATTTTCAGTTTCAAATTTTATTTTTTTCAAGTACAAAACTTTTGAATATAATGTAGCTCCATATGTAGCCTTGTGCTTCTTTTTCATTTGCTTGCATGCTACTCTATTCGCTAATATCTATCTAATCCATTTTGATATTGTTACACAGGCGGAGGCCCCCCTGGCAAAGACTTGAGCGCAGTTGCAGAGGTTGTGCTGCTCATACGCCAGCATCTCTGGGTTGGACGGCGGCCAGGATCCAGCTGCGATGAAGCTTGATTTGCTTTCAAAAGGGTGAGTTTCCAAATTATTCCTGTTACAACTGTATAGGGATACTGTGCTGCAGCCTAGGTGAGTTTTGGTGAAAGATATGTGTGTAACTGTTGCTGCATATTTGCCAGGCTACTGTTCAGTAAATGTCTAAAATGTGTGTTTGTTAAGTCATAACCATAACAACAATAGAACCATTTCTGATATTTCAGCCATATTCTTTATTTTTCAGTTTGGATCGAGATGCACCAAGAGAGTCTCCTGTGTCCCCAGGCATCTTCGACGAGCACTCTCCCTATGCTTTTGATGCAGTGCAGCCAGGCCCAAGCACTTTGTGTGAGGCCATAGGCATCCATCAAGTGGTGGGTGAAAATAAAAAATCAACTTAAGTTTTTTGCATCTTGAGTATGCCGTCTCACTAGCTTTTGTTTTTCAGGCCAGGGTGAATGATTGCGGCCCAGCAGAGGACCCAGATGATCTGCAGGCACTGCGGAGACAAAAAGTGAAGCTGCAAATTAAAGTGTTGCGACTCCAAGAGGAGTACTACAACTAGTACTACAAGTACTACAAATAAAAAATACTGAGTGACTAATAAAACAAATTAATTAAAAGGCACTGTGTGTATCTGTGATTTATTGTTATTCTTACTCAAAGTGGAGGTTGACGAAGTGTTGTCTGAAGGCTGCCCCTTCACATGGATGGATATTGCCAGGGACGCTCGCAAATCCATCTCCTCCCTCACTCTGTCCGGAGTGTGCCGTATTTCTGAATGCAGAACGTGGAATCTGCGCTTCTCAATTCCTCAATTGCACTGACCACTCCAGGGAAGCCAGCTATTTGCATGAATGCAGTTTGCTTCTGTTGAATTACCGGGTGTAGTTGGGAAGTCAGTGAAGCGCATGACGAGGTGAGGAGCAGTAAGGGACATTATTGTTTCCATAATAATTCTGCTAATTGACGGTTGAGATGGATCCAAATAATCAGCGTTACACTGTTTCCAGTGGCAAGATATCGAAGCATTGTGATGACCTTTAATTCTGCCGTGAAAGCTCTGCTGCGTGACGTTACTGATGAGATGACGTCCTTTATTAAATCTGTGACAATAATAATACCTGCTTTGTCCAAACGATACCGTTTGATCAGCTGCTCGTCATCTCTCCTCTCCTCAGTGCCGTCCTCTACTGGCAGCTCCTGACCACTTAGGACACCTCTGGAGGTCACTTAAATATCTTTGGGAGTAGGAGTGATTCTTAGACTTGAGAAGGTTGATAAATAGCTTTGATTCTTAAGTTTGAGAGTAGGACTGAATTTCACAAATTCTGAGCACTTAAGACTAAAATGGCGCTCTAAGACGTTTGATAAATACGGCCCCAGGTCTCTGTGTCTGATTCATGGTGATCACAGTGAAACTGGAGCTCATCTCTCTTTTATTCAAAACTTTTGTTCTCACTATGACCTCTCCCTGCAGCGCCCCCTGTGGACCTTCCTGTTCCCTCTGCTGTATGGAGCATTACATCATTAACAAAGGTGAGCTGTTGCACCTGGAATCTCACTGTGGGTTTTGTTTCTTTTGAGTTCAAACCACATTGCAGTCTGCAGAGACACACTCATCATCTGCTCATGAGTGAAAAAAGAATTATCTTAACTTTCATTTATTTATTTATTTATAAAAACTAGAATTACCGCCTTGTGGCTGTACACCTCCAGGAACCAGTCACGTTGCAGTTTCCATCTATGCCTGTTCAGACTCATATGGAGCCATGACAGGATTTGTTGCTTCAAAGAAGCTGTGTAATGGACAGAAAAGTGTTTAATACACAACATGATGATGTCACAGTGACACTGACCTTTGACCTTTTGGATATAAAATGTCATAACTTCATTATTTTATCGTGTCAGACATTTGTGTCAAGTTTTGTCAGAATTAGTGTCTGAATTCTTCAGTTATGGACAGAAACATGTTTTGTGATGTCACACTGACCTTTGACCTTTGACCACCAAATACTAATCAGTTCATTGTGTCAGATTTGAGGAAATTACCTCAAGATGTTTTGAAGATATTGAGAGACTGAGACAGATGGACAACCCAAAGACCAGAAGTTGTCGAATGGTTTTAAGCTCAGTTCATGTGAGAAACAAAGCTGTGGACAAAAAACTGTTCAGCCTAAGTGTCTGAATGTAACAATTTAAAGTGAAGTTAATCTTAAAGTTAGTTTTAAACAAAACACAAGAGGAACAACGAGATAAATAATAATCTGCATCTAAACTGAAAGAGTCAACTGAGGCTTTTTATTACTGCACTTTACGATTTACACTATGAAATGTGAATAACTAACTGGGTCTAATGTTTTCTTTAAGTTTAGCTTGTTCAGATATGGGTTGTTTATAAATAAACCATAAAAATCATAATCAAAAACTAAATTCTAAAAATCAAACAACACATCATTTAACGATTTACCTAAAAAATAACTAAAAAAATGAATTAACAAACAAACAAAGTGCAAAGTTCAATAGTTTTAATATTTCCTTTATTGCAGTCAGGAACTGTGAGAAAAACACAATTGTATCAATTTTTGAAGAAGAAACTATAAATTTTCGCAAATATACTGTTACCACCACCTGATCCACTTGAAGAACCCGTCGCACCTGTAGGACCTGTCTTTACTGATGGACCTGTCTTGTCTGCGTCTTTTCTCCTTTCTTCATTAATGAACGTCTCAGCCATCCTGAACATGTCATCAGTGTAGTGTCCTCCCTCATTGGCTGACACCATCTCATCTACTGTATTCAGGAAGCTTCTGACCTGCTCTCTGCTTCTTTTGGTTTTATTGTCAAACACACAGAATCGACCCCCGCACATGGAGACCAGGTCTGACACGTGTCTGTTGGACCTGATCAGACTATCCATAGTTTGACCTTTTAGATCGTCTCCATGAGTGAACAGCACCATGGAGTATTTAGAGGCACCTCCCCCAAACAGTTTGGGAAGTATCTCAAACAGTTTGATGTCTGCTTCTGAGATTCTGCCTAATCTGACCACAATGATAAAAGCATGAGGTCCTGGACTGGCCTTCACTACTGACTTCATGATCTCCAGGTACAGCTGTTCAGGAGTCAGAACAGCATCAGTGAATCCAGGAGTGTCGACCACTGTGACCTGACGACCCTCCACTGTGGCTGATTCAGAGACAGTCTCAGTACTGACTGAACCAAAGTCACAGCCTGATTTGAACTTTTCAGATCTTAGGATGGTGTTTCCTGATGAACTCTTTCCTGCTCCAGGTCGACCCAGCAGCACGATGCTCCTGTCTCTGGAGACATCAGCTGGAAGACAAAAGACAGAAAAACAGATGATAAATATCACAAAAAAAAGCTCTAGCTTTCTTGAGATATCACATTCATATGAATGGGACAGACAGACAACCTGACAACATAATGCCTCTGGTCATGGCTTTCAGCGGCACGGAAGCATATGAAGTTTGAATTTTCTGATTCTAGCTTCTTAAATGTGAATATTTCTGGTTTCTTTACTCCTCTGTGACAGAAAACTGAATATTTTTGGGCTGTAGGGAAAAGCATGACTTCTGAGGACTTCATCTTGGGCTTTGGGAAACACCAATCAACCTGTTTCATCATTTTCTGACAATTTATTGCCCAAACAATTACTTTATCATAAAAATAAATGACTGATTAATCAACTATCAAAAAAATGTTAGTTACAGCCCTAGATGGAAGAAGTTAATGTAGTGAAGTAAAACTCTGCTGACCTTTGTTTTCAACATGGAAAACAACCAGTACAAATCTGGTGTGTGTTGGTTTTAACCAACGATCCATTTACAATGAAAAAAAGTCTAAATATTTCTACAAAATAATCACACCCCAGTCTCTTTTACACTTCCTTCTCAAAGCTGGAATATCACACTGTTATTCCTCCTCACTGTTCTGTATAAAGGGAACGATCACAGACTGCAGGGACAGAGTTGTCTCGCCTTTAAGGTGACGTCAGAGGTAGTAAGAGCATCAGACCAATGTCTGTATAAACAGGACAGTCAGTGGGATGGGACCATGGACAGGACAGATGTGACGTTTTGATGACGTCTTATGTGTGCGACCCATTGCAGGAGATTTAAAAAGCAGCTGTTAGCAGCCAGCAGCTAACTCAAAGAAGAAGAACAGCAGCTGGTAGCAGTTAGCAGCTAACTCAAACAGTGAGGTCCAGGAGCTACTTACCCTCCGAGCAGAGGGACATATAACAGGGACGCTAAATGATTGTTACTGACATGTGATGTCATTGTTATTGTTTATAAAGAGCTGCTGACACGTATGTTATGTCACACTAGAGGATGACGCTGTTGTGTTACATGTCACGCCTCTTTTGATCCTGTGATGTCATCATGCTCGCTGAAGCCACATGATGCCGTTGTTGTTTGGTTCTGTGTAACAATACAACTAAGGTATAAACAAGAGACTTCGTAGCAGCTCTGCAGCGCCATCTAGGTAGGAAGGTAAGTCAGTCGGTCAATAGGTAAGAAAGTAGCTATGTAGATCAGTCTGTAGGTAGGTAGATTCATACGTCGGTCAGACGGTAGGTAGGTAGACAGATTTTCCGATCATAAAGGACACATAAAACTGCTTCGCCTGAAGACATTTACAGCTGTCGAGGATTAAATTACACGAGAAAGCCACAGGCTCATTTCCATTGTGATCCTCTGGAGAGAGATCCGGGGCGAGATGCCAGGTCTGGTGAGACTGACAGGCACTAATACAATATCCATATAATTACATAAAGAAATATACAAAACATAAAATGACAACACATTTCAATAATTTTTAAAGGTCCCTGCTCTGACAGACTATTTGCTCGTCATTTCTTCAAAGCCTGATCTAAATTTCTCTCTGCTTCAGTCAGGTTCAGGGATACTGGAAGTTTATGCCATTCAATTCAATTTAAGTAAGGATTCATTTTTGGTTTTGATAATGAGGACAGTGTATGTCAGTCTCTACATCACGCCATCCAAAGCCACCATATAATATAAACTACATGGAAGAATTAAATCACACAGTACCTGAGGGACCAGGTTGTTGTTGGGGTGAGAGGTGGCCTGACTTCACCAGCAGCTGTCTAACTTGTTCTTCATCATCATCATCATTGTTGAAGAGGTGATATGCCCCCCCAAACATTTTAACAACATCTGGAAGAGAAGCTTCTTCTTCATCTTCAAAGATAAAGTCCTCCAACGTCATGTCCTTTAAAGCATCACCACCAGTGAAGAGCAGGTAAGTGTTTTTCATCCCCTGAGGCCCGATGACTTCCTGAGCTGTCCTCACAGCCCTCTGGTCCTCCTCTGTGAACCGTCCAACTCTGACCACCACCAGAAACAGACAACGTCTGGAGGACTGCAGGAGCTCCTCACAGAAGACTTTAATCTCCTTCTTTGTCTCCTTGGTGTCTAATATTCCTGGAGTGTCGATCACTGAGATCTGTTGCCCGAACACATATCCTGTTTCCTCAGAGATATGTTTCGTCACTGGTTTTAAGGACAGCTTCGACTCAAATGCTCGTCGTCCTAAAATTGTGTTTCCTGAAGCACTTTTACCGACTCCAGTTTTTCCAAGCAGGACCATGGTGAGAGGTCGAGGCTGATCTCGGTTCATGTACGAGGATCAGAAAAGCTGCAGGAGAAAAGGAACAGATTCAGCTACACAGGCTTTAATTTGATTTGTAGAAATCACCTGTGTGATGGGGAGACACAGTGTCGGTCCTCTCTGAACTTCAACATGATTTTACACAGTCAGATGCTTTTTACGATGAGCTACCCAGCGACTGTATTTCCATTGAAGAGGCGTTTAAAAAAAAACACCTCTGGTCAGCAGTGAAAACAAGACGTCCAGAAATGGTTCAAAAGTGAACGTTTTTTCACCGACTGTTTGTAGATGTTGATTGAACATTCTCATTTAGACCATATTTCACCAAGATTTGCAACAGTGAGATTTTTCATCCTCCACAGTGTGCAAATAATAGTCTGTGGTCATTTTGGAGCCAAACTAAGAAAATCCCAGTGACATATGGTCACCAGGACCATATTGTCTGGTGTATAGTGTACTGTATTGTTCCTGTTGCGGCTTCCAAAACAGACTTTTTAGCCGCTGAGAGTGTGAGGTTGGGTCTTCAGATTCGCAGCTTTGTGACGTGCTAGGAGGCTATGATGACAGATACACTGAGATCCAAAGATGCTTTTGGCGCATTTATTATGAACAAACGGCGCAGAGCTGTCACAGCGTAGCAAAAATGGATGAATGGAAAAATGAAAACCAACGAACTAAACAGATAAAAAAGTAATGAATGAATGAATGGGTAGCGGTCAACAAAAATTACGGCTACCCAACCCTGACTCTCTCATCTGTATCACAGGTGAGTGCGCACCTTTACACACACACTTCTGCACATGACCACGCCTACTCCCACGTGAACCACCACCTCTGCAACACACACACACACTCAAGCACACCATGCTCCTCATCCTCAACCTGTATGTCTCCTACAGTTCCATATTTATGACATGTTGTATGAAACATTGTATGTCTTGAAATTATGTCATTTTATAGACCACATTTCATCCACCAGTGCAATATGAATTTGGAGAAATACCTTCACACACTAATCAGTACTGCCTCTCTTTTAACATAAAACTCAACACATTATCATAATAATTTAATTTAAATGGTAATTTTGACACGTTACTGATAAAACCACATTTAACTGGTTGAAAAGAGCTCTCAGACGGTCAGACTGAATATCAACCAGTTTTCAACTAGAAATCAATGTTGAAATCCCATTTGATGTTCACTGGGACAAATCAGCTGTGAGGGTCATAAGGACAGAGGGATGTTGTATGCTGTAAAGCCCTGTGAGGCAAATTGTGATTTGTGATATTGGGCTTTATAAATAAAGTTGATTGATTGATTGATTGATTGAAAATGTGTTAATGGCAGCACAGTGGTGCAGTGGTTAACATTGTCACCTCATAGCAACAGGGTTCCTGGTTTGAACTCAGGGTGGGGGAGCTCGTCTGTGGAGTTTACATGTTCTCCCTGTGTCAGTGTGGGTTTCCTCCAGGTGCTCTGACATGTTCTCCCTGTGTCAGTGTGGGTTTCCTCCAGGTGCTCTGACATGTTCTCCCTGTGTCAGTGTGGGTTTCCTCCAGGTGCTCTGACATGTTCTCCCTGTGTCAGCGTGGGTTTCCTCCAGGTGCTCTGACATGTTCTCCCTGTGTCAGCGTGGGTTTCCTCCAGGTGCTTCCTCCCACAGTCCAAAGACATGCAGGTTAACTAAATTGTCCGTAGGTGTGAGTGTGAATGGTTGTCAATGGGAAAAAAAAAGTCTGCACCATAAGCAAACTCTCTGGAGGTCTGCAGACAGTCCACTTTGTGCCTCTGTGGCCTGGATGAATTACAGGTTTGAAGCCCTCAGCTCTCACCAACAAAGTGTGTGACAGAGGCAGAGCGGAGCAGAGTCTCTCCTCACAGCACAAAGTGTCTGAATTAACAAACAGTCAGTGCTGAGTGCTGTAAAGTGACTTCTTTAGTCTGGTACAGAGTGTTTTAGGTTCAGTCTTTGACTTCGGGTGAAATTCTTCATAAATCAATCAATTTTATTTATAACACCTAATATCACAAGTCACAATTTGCCTCGAGGAGGAGGAGCTGAGCACTGTACCGTAACTGCACCAATACACGCGCATCAAAATCGAAAGAGCGCCTGGTCGTACCAGGAAATGAAGAAAATGTTTCTCACAGTAATAAAGCAGACTAATATATGCTGTAGACAAACTGTATTCATACTGACAGATTTACCTGCTCAGGTGTTAAAAACGTCATCTACACACTGGAGAACTACACAACTAAAGATAACTCACCTGAAGACAACACGGAGCGTTACACCGACAACATTTCTGCTTCACAACCGCGTTTCTCTCTGCGGAGGAAAATGTACTTCAAAATAAAAGCTCCATGACGTCATCGTCACACAATTTAGTTTATTCTTCGGTTGAGACTGTTGAATGAGCTGAACTCATTTTCATGTCTGAAGCAGAGCTGAGCACAAAATCAAACTATTACACCTGATTATTTCATTAATCCTTCACTGAGTGGAAATCTGATCAGCTGTTTCAATTAAAGAATAATAGATAATCAATGGCAGAAACCTTTTGTTTACTTATGTCATCTTAACAAGAGGACTTTACTCATCCTGAGGATCCTATTGATCCGCTTTACCAGCTGCAACATTTCACTGATCAAATGCATCAGTTATTAAAATACAGTAATATGATGTAGAGTATTCTGCAGGATGGGCACCTTTACTGCTGACAGTGTGGTATTACTACATTTACTGCAGTTAGTGATGTGAGTGTGTCTGTTTCTGTTCATGTGCCTTCTTTGAAACAGGATGTTGTTCTGATCATAAAACTAACGTGTCTTGTGGACTTGTTTCTCACTACGAGAGCTCATAATGCTGACATCACAAAAGAACCAACGAAACATTCAACAATTTAAATTAAACGAAGCAGAGATACATGTTTCTGGTTATTTGTACAAAATGAATCAAACAAACAAACAGATCAACAGATTATCAATATATCAGAATCATGTTAAACTAACCCTAACCCGACAGAACAAAAAAATAAACACATTCAGAAATCATGTTTCACCTTTTAATGAATTATTTATCATAAACTTCAACTTATTGTCCTCTATGTAAAAAAGTGTCAGAATTTATCAACTTAAACTAAATAATTAACGAATGATTCTAAAAATCAATATCAATTAAATATCATCAGTGATTATTTATTTTAACGCTTTATGGTGCGCATTATGATGCCGGTGAGAAAAAAATATGATTTTTTTAAACATGCTTATAAGATATTTTTGAAAAAATATATCATTGTATTTACCATGAAGTTAAGGGACGAAAAAAAAAGAAGGTTAATGTTTAAAACCTGAATAATAGTTCTCATGGAAAATAAAAATATTCAAAAACCTTAAAGTTTAATATTCCTGCCATTTGAAATAAAATAAAACATGAAAAATAGAATCTTTTCATCAGTTGATTTGTCTGAAGGTGAATGAGTTTCAGCAAACTTCATAACCATCTCCAAACCAGTCTGGTCATTAGTTTGTGTCAGGGTGCTGCTGTGTGTCCATACCGACAGACTGGATGATGTCACTGTTAGTTTTGCTGTCAGCAGCTTGTCTAAATTCTGATTCGTCCTCACTAACATCAGCTGGGAGGGATAATTTAACCCTCTTCTTCTTTGAAGAGTCAGAAATAATATCACATTCATTCTGTAAATGATGAAATGTGTGTAAAATCTAATGATCGTGTGTGTGTTCTGCAGAGAGCACTCAGGGTGCCTCTGTAATAGTGACTATATGCAGTTAGACTTCATATTGTTCACATTATTAAACTGATCCAGGTTCATCTGTAGACACAAAAAGAAAAAGACGATGACTGCTTTGCATTTGAACAGAATATAAATCCAAAGCCTGAAAACTAAGGTCAGAAAGTGACCCGAAATAACACTGCATGTGGTCTTATTTTGAAATGAAGAGTTGAAACATGAGCTGGGTTCATGTGACTGGCTGAATGTTGATCATGTGATTTACAGTAACAGCTCAGGCTTGTTTACTGGGACTGCGGAAGTGAAGTGATGAAGACATTAAGGGTCAGTGTCGGTGTGGGAATATAAAAAAAGAAAATGTGCAGACATCAGAGTTGATGCTGAGAAAACAACATTTCATTTGTTTTAAACAAGATTTGAACTTCTTTTACATTGAAGAGAAAAAACAAACCCATCTGATGTTTGGATTATTTATTCACATTAGGAATCATCACACTTTGTTCATTTGTCCGTCAGTATAATCAGTAAAATGGTAGAAGCTGTTGTCCAAGTGAGTGCGCAGTTTGTGGAACAACATGGCTGACATCCGGTTTGACTGTCTCACAGGGACAAAATGGCGCTGCTGTTTTATCCGCCACACCCCTAAACTTCTCCCGAGAGACAGATATCGCTGACTGTGACATATTAACAGACATTTCCTCTCTAATGAAACAGAGAGAGTTTACAGTGATGAAAAACTAACCCTTAACTCAACACTGACCGAGAGCAGAGGCTGCGTGTCCGAGTCCAGCAGGAAACTGCGTCAAGTTTGACTGATTCGGATGAATCGCTTCCTGACACGGCCTTCAAAATAAAATCGTCTGCTTATTTCAGACTTGTGATGACAATAATTTTGACCACACAGAAAGTTTTCTCTGATCAATTTGTCTTAATAAAAAACACTTCTGTGTTCGGATGTCGCCTGAAACACGTTTCATGTTTGTTTTGTTAATGTTTTATTTTATTTGAGTTTTATTTTGTAGACCGGATATAGGTAGTATTTTTGGGGAGGTGTTAGGAGTGGAACAGGAGCCGACAGCAGCTGTGATGGCAGAAAGTGTAAAATCTAGTAAGTTTGGATTAACCTATTGATCGTTTTTTAAATATTGATTGATCGATGACGTCATTCTCAGTTCGACAGTTAAACAAAGTGTGAGTTTACTGCGTGTGATCTGTTGTGTTGACTCGGTCAGTCGTCACACTTTTAATGTCACTATAATTGAGCTGCTTCTTCTTTATGAAAAGATTCAACGTTACTGATGGTTTTATTGATCCACATCTGCGAATGTGTGTTTTTCTTGTTGAAGTGTTTCCTTCTTAAAATGTTACTTTCACTTTCAGGTTGGTGAAAGGAGGTAAAGATGGCGCGAGAAACAAACAGAACTCTGTCCAAGTGACAGACCATTGAGAAAACCTGTTTAACAGGGTCATCATGTAATTGCACTGATCAATGATATGAATTCATACATTTACAATGATGATATGGAAAATATCTAAATTAGCTTCAGACGACAGGAATGAAGTCAAACATGAAAATAGCTTTAAAGACCGTTAACTCATAAATATCCCATCAGACACCCCGGCTGATGACTGACAGTGTGACAAATATTTTTTAGATTAAAGTTTTCTGGATTTTTTTTGATAGAATATGTAATTATCTAAATGAATTATTTAATTAGTCATTTTTAAAATTCCTGTTTCTCTGTGTTGACATATCAGGGTCAAATGTGACTCTTTCATCACTCCATTTCTCACCTGAGGAGCTGTCTGAAGGTCTGCGATGCTCAGTGAAGAATTTTTATCTTAACCAGGACTTTGGGCCCGTCCCAATACCCCCCCTAGCCCTACCCCTACATTTGCGCATTACCGTGAGGGGTAGTGGTGTCCCAGTTCCTTCTGGCGTGTAGGAGTAGGGGGCATAATATATATAACATATATAACAACTCATTTGACCGATGAGTGATATCCATATATCCACTTTTACCTTCCTAATTTCAGTGATCATCATCATCAAGTCTTGATCGTTCGTTTTAAAGCTGTGATCGGCTGATACTGATGGCGTGCTGATATTATCATGCATCCCTGCTGTTTAATAATCAGGGACAACACACATTAACATTGAATGCATTTTTTATGACTCTGCTCAGGTGTTATTCTATTTACAGTTTTGAACTGTGGGTATTTAAATGTTTTAAGTGTTTGTTAATAATAAATGAATTTGTTATTTATCATCAATTTGTTTTCTCTCTGTCTGAACAGCCCTGGGGGGAAGAAGAAGAAGAGACAGTAAGGAAGAACCTCCAGGTCTGAAATTTCTATCAGTTTGTTTGAACACAAACATCAAAACTTCTGTGTTTTACTGTTTGTTCACTTCTAGATTTAACATTTCAACACAGGTTAGTATTATTGATGATTCTTTGTAGGGAGTCAGACTGTCCTCTGCAGGAAACTGTGATACTTAACATTTAACAGCAACAAGGTGTCAAACTCCTGAATTTAAATTCCCTAAAAATGTAGAGTTTAAGAAGTGACACACGAGAGGGAGCAAGGTCCTCTACTGGAGATCTATCCATCCATTTTCTAACTGCTTATCCTCTTGAGGGTCACAGGGGGTGGAGCCTATCCCAGCTGACACTGGGTGAGAGGCAGGGTTCACCCTGGACAGGTCACCAGACTATCACAGGGCTGACACATAGAGACAGACAACCATCCACACTCACATTCACACCTACGGACAATTTAGAGTCACCAATTAACCTGCATGTCTTTGGACTGTGGGAGGAAGCTGGAGCACCTGAAATCTAGTATAGTAACTGTTGCAGAGTGGCGTGTAATCGAGTAAAAAGAAATGAAAAGTAATCAGATAATGATCCGATAGCGAGGGATTCTGTGGGAAGACTGGTAGGTTATCAGTTTCAATTCCATACGTCAGAACTAGATCGAGGGTATGGTTAAAACAATGAGTGGGTTCATGTACACCCTGACTGAAGCCAATGGAGTCTAATAATGAGATAATAATGGGATTTAAATTACTAATAAAGTTTGCCAGGTTCCTAGAAATGAGAGCAGCTCCATCCAAAGTGGGATGAATGCCGTCTCTCCTAATAAGACCAGGTTTTCCCCAGAAAGTTTGCCAATTATTAACAAAACCCACATCGTTTGCTGGACACCACCTGGACAGCCAGCGATTAAATGATGACATGCGGCTAAACATGTCATCACTGGTCAGATTTGGGAGGGGTCCAGAGAAAACTACGGAGTCCGACATCGTTTTTGCATATTCACACATCGAGGCAATATTAATTTTAGTGACCTCCGATTGCCGTAACCGGGTGTCATTGCCACCGACGTGAATAACAATCTTACTGAATCTGCGTTTATCTTTAGCCAGCAGTTTTAAATTTGATTCAATGTCGCCCGCTCTGGCCCCAGGGATGCATTTGACTATGGCCGCTGGTGTTGCTAACTTCACGTTTCTCAGAATAGAGCTGCCAATAACCAGAGTTTTATCCTCAGCGGGTGTGTCACTGAGTGGGGAAAAGCGGTTGGAAACGTGAACAGGCTGGTGGTGAGCCGTGGGCTTCGGCTTGGAGCTGTGCTTCTGGCGAACCGTAACCCAACCTCCCGGCTGAGCGGGAGTTACCGGAGGACAGCTAGCAGAGGCTAAGGCTATGCTATGTGGCTCCGCACCGGCTACAGGGGGCTGGCTAACTACCGCAGCTACTGAATGGTTTTCCATGGTGCGGAGCCGCGCTTCTAATTCACTAAGCCTCGCCTCCAACGCAGCAAATAAGCTACACTTATTACAATTACCACTGTCGCTAAAGGAGGCAGAGGCATAACTGAACATTTGGCACACTGAGCAGGAGAGAGCAGAGGGAGAAGCCATCGCTAACTGTAAAGCTAATGTAGCTACCAAGGCTAGTAATGTGCAAACAACAGCTAAGAGATTAGCAGGGAAGTCGTAGAAAGGAGGAGAGCTATAAGTGCTTAAACAGAACCAGTGTGGGTTAAGACTTGAAGTAGACGCTAAAGCAACGGAAGTTAGAAAGCAGGCTAGTAGGATTCACCAGAGCAGCACAGAGACGCTGTCACAGAAACACCGGAAATGACACAACTCGCTTACCGCAATACGTCAGCACATCAGCCTGTTTCCATGACATATGACAGTGTATACTTTAGTGTGAGTAGTGTCATATCTGCACATTACAGCTCGGCCTGTCTTTTCCTTATGCTTGACTTCATCACATCATCAGTACTCTGTTCTGTTTCAGACCTGTCAGACCTGAGGGTGGTTCTGCTCGGAAAAACTGGAGCAGGAAAAAGCTCCACTGGAAACACCATACTGGGAAGAGACGCCTTCAGTGAAGCTGTCAGTCACTATTCAGGTAACACACACACACACACACACACACACAGTCAGTCACTATTCAGGTAACACACACACACACACACACACACACTGTCAGTCACTATTCAGGTAACACACACACACACACACACACACACACTGTCAGTCACTATTCAGGTAACACACACACACACACACACACACACTGTCAGTCACTATTCAGGTAACACACACACACACACACACACACACACTGTCAGTCACTATTCAGGTAACACACACACACACACACACACACACACACACACACACACACACACACTGTCAGTCACTATTCAGGTAACACACACACACACACACACACACACACTGTCAGTCACTATTCAGGTAACACACACACACACACACACACACACACACACACTGTCAGTCACTATTCAGGTAACATACACACACACACACACACACACACACTGTCAGTCACTATTCAGGTAACACACACACACACACACACACACACACTGTCAGTCACTATTCAGGTAACACACACACACACACACACACTGTCAGTCACCTGTGTGTACCTGAGTTAATCCGGCGTCTTCTCTGTCCTCAGTCACCAGACAGTGCTGTAAGCAGACAGGTGAGGTGTTCGGCAGACAGGTGACCCTCGTCGACACTCCAGGACTCTTTGACACTTCTGAGGCTGAACACACTGTGAAGAGAGAGATCTCCAAATGCATCAACATGTCGGCCCCGGGGCCCCACGCCATCCTGCTGGTCATCAAGCTGGGGCCCTTCACAGCAGAGGAAAGAGACGCCGTCAAGAAGGTGGAGGAGATCTTTGGGGAGGACGCCTGGAAGTACACCATCATCCTCTTCACACATGGAGACAGAGTCACGTCAGACTTCAGACCGCTGCAGGAGGCGGGACCTGAGCTCCAGGAGGTCCTGAGGAAGGCAGGAAACAGGTATCACATCTTCAACAACGTCAAACTCAACGATCGTGGACAGGTCCTGGATCTGCTGGAGAAGGTGGAGGAGATGGTTGGTGCCAACGGAGGAGAATTTTACTCCAACTACACCTACCAGGAGGTGGTGATGATGCTGCATCAGAGAGAGGCCGAGCTCAGAGAGTTCTACAAGAAGAAAGTGGAGGAAGAAATCAAACGTGTGGAGTCAAAGTACCAGGAGAAGCTGAGTGAAGCTCAACAGGAGCGTCAGAAGGTGGAGGAGAGGCTGCAGGCTGAGCTGCAGGAGGTGAAGCGCTACTATCGGATTTTAGAGAGCGGAGTCCGTCAGGTCGTGGAGCAGATGGTGCCGACTGACTCCTTCAGTGAACTTCTCTCCCAGTTTAATGAGACTCAGAGGCTAAAATTCACTTCTTAACCCTATGGGCACGAACAACGCATAGTGCGTCCAAATTCACACCTGTTCTTCTCTCTGGATTTTCTCTGCAACCGTTCGTCACATAAGCCACGCATATCATGTAAAAAAGCGGAACTGCAGCTTTCCGACAAGACCAGAGAACAATGAAGTAAGTCGTGATCATGTCGACAAGAAAACGTACAGTATTTTTTTTTAATGCAAAGTGGCAAATATTATCTTGGAGGACATCATTGCACTTGGTTGACTATTTTTCTATGATCTTAGATGTAAATATTGCATGTTTCTTTCAGATAAAACACATTTTTGACTTGTGAATGAATCAATGGAATTTCTTGCAATAATGAAAAAATACTGGCAATCATGTCCGCCTGGCACAAACCACATGTTTTGGACAGCTGTGAAGTGACAGAATGTCCCAGCATCATGGTTCTTATATTGCCAGATTCCAGAGAGTCTCCCCTCTTCATATATGGCAGAATATGTCAACTTTCAACTTGCTATGCTGACATACATGTAAACATGTAAGAATTTAGTCACACGGATTTGTTTTTTTCATTGATATAAAAATTAATATAAAATACAGGCACATAGAAGGACATGAAATGATGGCAAATCTGGATAGCCCAGATTGTCCTGAAAAGAACAAGATATAGCATGTGTATGTAGCCTTTATAATGACTGTGATATGAGCTTAAAAGTAAAGGCAGTAAAAATACCCCCAAAACGCCGAGGGCCCATAGGGCTAAAGCTGCTGATTAGTGCTAATCTAATCACAGTCATGATGTCAGCCTGTGCGATGACATAATCACATAAAAGGCTGCGATTTGCGATTTAATGTAATGTTAACGTGTGTGCCTGTGAACGTGACTGCCTCTCCTTAGTGTGTGGAGTTTGTTGATATCAATCAATCAATCAATCAATCAATTTTATTTATAAAGCCCAATAAGACAAATCACAATTTGCCTCACAGGGCTTTACAGCATACGACATCCCTCTGTCCTTAGGACCCTCACAGCTGATCAGGAAAAACTCCCCAAAAAACCCTTTAACAGGGAAAAACATCACGCCCACAAGCTATGCTGGTGTGTGCAGCACGTATGGTCAGGTGACCAGCCGGCGTGCAGCAGTGACCAACACAGACGCTGAAGAAGAGCATGAGCTCGACCATGAACAGGCTGAGTTGGTGGCAAAAAAAATGCAACGTCTATCACATGGCGATACTTTGGATTCAGGTACGGCGACGTTGAACAGAAAGACGTGCTGTGTAAAAGTTTAAAAGTCGCCACATCAACACGACCAATCTATATCAGCACTTGAGACAGCACACAGAGAAGTAGGAAGCATGCATGCATGGGGCGTCAGTAGTAGTGGATAGTGCCGGCGCCCCATGTACAATGGCAGTGCTTCGCCGCAGCAGTCGCAGGTTCGACTCCGGCTTGCAGCTATTTGCTGCATGTCACCCCCCGCTCTCTCTCTCTCCCCCATTTCACTCTATCATGTACATTAAAGGCAAAAAGCCTGAAAAAATAATCTTAAAAAAAAAAGGATGCATGTGAGAGAAAGACGAGCCGTGTAATGTTCAAGACAAAGAGACAACTGAAAGACACCAGAGCCTCATAAAACAACATCCAAGCACAGTTACACAAATGTGTGTAAGTGTCATGGGGAAATCACAGACTCCATAACAAACTATATGATGACAAATGAAAAACTGAGCAACTTTGCTCGCTGCTCTGTGTGTACAGTGTCGTGCTGCGCTGCTGTGTGAGCAGCGTGTTTGACTGTGCTCAGTCTGTTGATGGTCATTGACTCACTGTCTGTCCATAACAATAACTCTGTCAGGTCAGTGCCCCCTGATATAATGTAGGGAAATACTGTGATCGCAATCGCAAATCACGATAATGTCCACTCAAATCGCAATCGCACATTTTTCTCAAGTCGTGCAGCACTACTGCTGATGCTTTCACTGTCTCTGGGATTTAACAGGAGACATTAAATTTGGACTTTGGAAATATATCTTGGTTCTTTTGTATTCATGTGATGAACTGTGTACAGAATTAAAATCAGCAGGGATTTTAATACAGAATAAAAGAATAACATTTCTGTAAAAAAAAAAATAAATGAGCTCAGTAAATTTTACCATGACGTGTTATTTGAGGAGAACTTTCATATTCCACTTAATAATGATCGTAAATTTAAATTTTCAACTCTAGAGTTATAAAGTAAAAAGCTGCAAACATGTCTGATTGTGATTGCTATTCTAAGTACTTTTCCATCATAATCGCTGTGATTTAAACATATCATATATCTATATATATCTTTTTTAAATTTGTGGTGTTGTAACAAAATAAAACCTGTTGTAACTTTTTTCAAAAAAAAATAAAAGTGTCCTCCCATGAATATAAACCAGTACCTGTGTTTCTCCAGGAGTATCTGTACCTCAGCTGCAACAGGCCTTTATTTTTTAATTCACACTGTTTGAGAAGTAAATTTGGTTTCACTCTTTCTGATCTGCCTCTTTGCCTTGGAACAGTTTTGTTAGAAGTTAAGTAATAATTAGATTTATCTTTTCTCAGTGAGGTGGTGCATTTATTTATTAGCTGTCTGAAGGTAAACCAGTGGGAGGGGACCCCAGAGTGTCTAGCCAGGGACCAGGCTTTGTTCTTATTGCAGTGGATTTGATAGTTCAGAGGTGGACCCAGGGCCTCATCTGATCTTTTATTATTAACTTCTTGGTCGAAGCATGTCTCTACCTTTCTTTGCATCGGGCTGTTGAGATGAAGACTTCCTGTATCATTTCAAAGTAAAAGCCCTGAGGCATCTCAGGGACAAAATTTCTTGAGTTCCTAACAAGGCTTTTATTGTGAAACATTTGCTGGAACAAGTTGTTATAAATTCAGTGACTTGCACAGCTCTCATTTGGTACTTCAGATGTAAATACTGCCATCTTGTGGCATGTGTGTGGTACTACAAATTAATTTTATGTGGGACATTAACACACTCACAGTGACTGAGACAGTAACACTTCAAATGATCCAGAAGAACAAAGTGTTGAAAATAATGTGATGATAATGTTGAATTTATTAAATCACAGTGGACATGTACATTATACTCAGTTCATACACACATTATGTCCAGACCCTGCACTTTGTATCACTTGTTATGACAGTGTTGAGTGGAAGCAACTCCCCGATAAAAAAAAAAACAGTTTAAATAAAAGTACAAAGATAAAATAACAGAATCATATAAAAGCTCCCTACATAAGTTCACTTTATATTTATTTATCAATAATAATAATCATAGTTGAAAAATAAACACCGGACGACAGTGGACGATGAACTAACGGTGAGCTGAGGTGAAAACAAGCTGATCTCTGATTGGTCGTCAGACGTAGACATCTTCTACATCCTCAGACATCTGCTCTGTGATTGGTGTTTCCATGGAAACAACAGGATGACATGGAACTGTAGAGAGGAGAACAAGTTAAGCGGCCTTCACATGATAAGAACAACATGCTTCGCTCACCGCCAGGTGCAGTGCAGTAATCTCGGTCAAAGTTCAAATAATTTCAACTCTGAGCGCAGCGCTCAGGCGGAAAATCCGAGCAGTGCGCGACGCCAAGGGTAGCGGTGCCGCTTTGTCAGGTGTTGCCGCCCTCTCCATAGACAAACAATGGGACAGCTAGCGCAAAGCGGTTTTACAGCTGATCATGTGTAGAGGCCTTTAGCATCTGTTAGCTTCTCTGTGTGCGTGTGTGTGTGTGTGTGTGTGTGTGTGTGTGTGTGTGTGTTACCATAATGAGACTCCTGCTTCTCCTCTATAGCTTTCCCCTTGTTGCCATGGTGACCGTGCATTGTCACATAAACATTTTCCTCCAATGGACCTGAAACACCACAGCAGATTATAATTCATTTCTATTGTTATCAACAGATTATAATCTGTCATTTCTATTGTTATCAACAGATTATAATCTGTAAACTGAATCAATATCAGTATAACTGTTAATTAATGTCAGCAGGATACAAATTTAACTTTAACTTTTTAAACAATGAATCTTTCTCTGAAAGATTTTAAAGACGCAGGTTTCTGTGTCTCTGATTGGCTGATGTACCTGTGGGGTTTGTCCTCTGGCTCGTCCTCCTCCTCCTGAGGATGAAGATGATGATGAAGAGCAGCAGCAACAGGAGGAAGCAGCAGACCAACACAGACACCACCACACCGCTGCTGCTGCTGCTGGGGTCTGGGGACGGACAGACAGACGGACAGAGAGATAGTAAAAATGTATGTGTGTGACAGAGGGGACTGTGGGGACAGAGTGGACAGAGAGGACAGAGTGGACAGAGAGGGGCAGTGAGGACAGAGGGCACTATGGGGACAGAGGGGACAGTAGGGACAAAGGGAACAGAGGGGACAGTAGGGACAGGGGGAACAGAGGGGACAGTGGGGACTATGGGGACAGTAGGGACAGAGGGAACAGTGGGGACTATGGGGACAGTAGGGACTATGGGGACAATAGGGACAGGGGGGACTATGGGGACAGAGGGAACAGAGGAGACAGTGGGGACTATGGGGACAGTAGGGACTATGGGGACAATAGGGACGGGGGGACTATGGGGACAGTTGGGACAGAGGGGACTGAGGGGATTATGGGGACAGTAGGGACAGAGGGGACTATGGGGACAGTAGGGACTATGGGGACAGTAGGGACAGAGGGAACAGAGGGAATTATGGGGACAGTAGGGACAGAGGGGACTATGGGGACAGTAGGGACAGTGGGGACTATGGAGACAGTAGGGACAGAGGGGACTATGGGGATAGTGGGGACAGAGGTGACTATGGGGACAGTAGGGACAGAGGGGACTATGGGGACAGAAGGGACATAGGGACAGAGGGGACTATGGGGATAGTGGGGACAGAGGGGATTATGGGGACAGTAGGGACATGGGGGACAGAGGGGACAGTAGGGACAGAGGGGACATGGTGGTCCTCACCCTCCACAGTGAGCAGGAAGTCCTTCCTCAGCAGTCGCGTCCCGTCCTGGTCAAACACCTCCAGGCTGTAGCTCCCTGAGTCGTCGCTCTGAACGCGGCTGAAGCTCAACGAGCCGTCGCTCAGCAGCTCGCAGCGCCCGTGATGACACTTGGTCACGTTGTTCTTCAGTGACATCACCAGGCGGGGGTGGGTCCACCTGACGTCCTGTCTGTTCCTCTGCGTCTGCAGGGGTGGCGTCAGCAGGACAGCGCCGCCGCTGCGTGCTGTGACGATCTCTGCAGAGGCCGCTGGGGTCAAAGGTCACACACACACACACACACACCTCATTATCACATGACAGTTCTGACAGTCTGTTACCATGGAAACAACCCATGACTCTATGAGACTCTGACCGTCACTCTTCATCATCATCGTCATCATCAGGATCAGTAACCAGAGAAGAACCAACATGGCTGCTGTCGTCTCTGCTGGCTCCGCCCCCTTAGCTGTCAGTCACTGTGAGGAGGAAACGCACACTTTCAGTGCTGTGTGTGTGTGTGTGTGTGTGTGTGTGTGTGTGTGTCTCTGCTCTCACTCAAATATTTAAAACAATAATCAGCTGTAACAGACAGATGAGTACTTTAAATACTCTAATTACATTCAGCTGATAATACTCGGATACTTTTACTGTAACTGTAGTTTTAAATGTTTATATTTCTACTTTCATTGAAGTAAAAACTGAAAGTATTTTTTGCAACACAGCTCAATATAATTACATTAATTATTGATCAGCTGATTCACTGATGATCAGTTATTGATTATTAATACTGTCACAGTCTTATTGATTAATTTCATCTGGAAGGAAGCAGAAGGGACTGAGTGGACGTCCCCACAGTGTCTCACAGCAGGAGGACGTCCCCACAGTGTCTCAGGACAGAGGACACTGTCAGAGCTCAGAGCGGTCCAGAGCATGAAGTTAATCTGTGTATCAATATATGATCAATATATGAATATAAATGTGAGTTTGTTCCTACCTGTCTGAGTGAAGATGGACGGTGACAGTCTGACTGTAAGAGACGGAAATGAAACAACCCCCCCCCCCCCCCCCCGACCACACTGTGTCTCAGTCTGTTCATGTGACACTGAAATAGAAACACACACTCTGACACACAAACTGAACCTCACACACTCTGACACACAAACTGAACCTCACACACTCTGACACACAAACTGAACCTCACACACTCTGACACACAAACTGAACCTCACACACTCTGACACACAAACTGAACCTCACTGGTTTTACATGTGGTGTCCACAGACAGTTGCTCTCTCCTTATCCTTCCTGACTGACTCTTCTCTAGTTTGGTCTTCTGCTAGTGTCCTTGGCACTACTGGTAGCATGAGGCCGTACCTGCAGCCCAGTCAGGTTGATACCAGACACCAGGAGACCGGCCGTTACACCAGGAGAGCTGCACAGGGCCGTAGCAGGGCATCAACCCAGCAGCAGGACCGCTATCTGCTCCTTTGTGTGAGGAGGAACAGGAGGAGCACTGCCAGAGCCCTACAACATGACCTCCAGCAGGCTACTGGCTGCTGTCTGCACCTGCACCTGCACCTGGACCTGCACCTGCACCTGGACCTGGACCTGCACCTGCACCTGCACCTGCACCTGCACCTGGACCTGGACCTGCACCTGCACCTGGACCTGGACCTGCACCTGGACCTGCAGTCTGATAATGAAATCATCCTCAGTAATGAGATGATAATGGATGTTTTTCCTTCATTAACTGTGAGTCCTACTGTTCTCCAACAGGTGGAGCTGCTGCTGCATGCTTACAGGTCTTCTTATACCTACATCTACTGTCAGTGCTACACCTACTGTCAGTGCTACACCAAATGTCAGTGCTATATCTACTGTCAGTGCTACACCTACTGTCAGTACTACACCAAATGTCAGTGCTATATCTACTGTCAGTGCTACACCTACTGTCAGTGCTACACCTACTGTCAGTGCTACATCTACTGTCAGTGCTATATCTACTGTCAGTGCTACACCTACTGTCAGTGCTACACCAAATGTCAGTGCTATATCTACTGTCAGTGCTACACCTACTGTCAGTACTACACCTACTGTCAGTGCTACACCAAATGTCAGTGCTATATCTACTGTCAGTGCTACATCTACTGTCAGTGCTATATCTACTGTCAGTGCTACACCTACTGTCAGTGCTACACCAAATGTCAGTGCTATATCTACTGTCAGTGCTACACCTACTGTCAGTACTACACCTACTGTCAGTACTACACCAAATGTCAGTGCTATATCTACTGTCAGTGCTACACCTACTGTCAGTACTACACCTACTGTCAGTGCTACACCTATTGTCAGTACTACACCAAATGTCAGTGCTATATCTACTGTCAGTACTACACCAAATGTCAGTGCTATATCTACTGTCAGTGCTACACCTACTGTCAGTACTACACCTACTGTCAGTGCTACACCAAATGTCAGTGCTATATCTACTGTCAGTGCTACACCTACTGTCAGTACTACACCAAATGTCAGTGCTATATCTACTGTCAGTACTACACCTACTGTCAGTACTACACCAAATGTCAGTGCTATATCTACTGTCAGTGCTACACCTACTGTCAGTACTACACCAAATGTCAGTGCTATATCTACTGTCAGTGCTACACCTACTGTCAGTGCTACATCAAATGTCAGTGCTACACCTACTGTCAGTGCTACACCTACTGTCAGTACTACACCTACTGTCAGTGCTACACCTACTGTCAGTGCTACACCAAATGTCAGTGCTATATCTACTGTCAGTGCTACACCTACTGTCAGTACTACATCAAATGTCAGTGCTATATCTACTGTCAGTGCTACACCTACTGTCAGTGCTACACCTACTGTCAGTGCTACACCAAATGTCAGTGCTATATCTACTGTCAGTGCTACACCTACTGTCAGTACTACATCAAATGTCAGTGCTATATCTACTGTCAGTGCTATATCTACTGTCAGTGCTATATCTACTGTCAGTGCTACACCAAATGTCAGTGCTATATCTACTGTCAGTGCTATATCTACTGTCAGTGCTACACCTACTGTCAGTGCTACACCTACTGTAAGTGCTATATCTACTGTCAGTGCTACACCAAATGTCAGTGCTATATCTACTGTCAGTGCTACACCTACTGTCAGTACTACACCTACTGTCAGTGCTACACCTACTGTCAGTACTACACCAAATGTCAGTGCTATATCTACTGTCAGTACTACACCTACTGTCAGTGCTACATCAAATGTCAGTGCTACACCTACTGTCAGTACTACACCTACTGTCAGTGCTACACCTACTGTCAGTGCTACACCTACTGTCAGTACTACACCAAATGTCAGTGCTATATCTACTGTCAGTGCTACACCTACTGTCAGTACTACATCAAATGTCAGTGCTATATCTACTGTCAGTGCTATATCTACTGTCAGTGCTACACCTACTGTCAGTGCTACACCTACTGTCAGTGCTATATCTACTGTCAGTGCTACACCAAATGTCAGTGCTATATCTACTGTCAGTGCTACACCTACTGTCAGTACTACACCTACTGTCAGTGCTACACCTACTGTCAGTACTACACCAAATGTCAGTGCTATATCTACTGTCAGTACTACACCTACTGTCAGTGCTATATCTACTATCAGTGCTACACCTACTGTCAGTACTACACCTACTGTCAGTGCTATATCTACTGTCAGTACTACACCAAATGTCAGTGCTACACCTACTGTCAGTGCTATATCTACTGTCAGTGCTATATCTACTGTCAGTGCTACACCTACTGTCAGTGCTACACCTACTGTCAGTGCTATATCTACTGTCAGTGCTACACCTACTGTCAGTGCTACACCTACTGTCAGTGCTATATCTACTATCAGTGCTACACCTACTGTCAGTACTACACCTACTGTCAGTGCTATATCTACTGTCAGTACTACACCAAATGTCAGTGCTACACCTACTGTCAGTGCTATATCTACTGTCAGTGCTATATCTACTGTCAGTGCTACACCTACTGTCAGTGCTACACCTACTGTCAGTGCTATATCTACTGTCAGTGCTACACCTACTGTCAGTGCTACACCTACTGTCAGTGCTATATCTACTGTCAGTGCTATATCTACGGTCAGTGCTACACCTACTGTCAGTGCTATATCTACTGTCAGTGCTACACCTACTGTCAGTGCTACACCTACTGTCAGTGCTATATCTACTGTCAGTGCTATATCTACTGTCAGTGCTACACCTACTGTCAGTGCTACACCTACTGTCAGTGCTATATCTACTGTCAGTACTACACCAAATGTCAGTGCTACACCTACTGTCAGTGCTACACCTACTGTCAGTGCTATATCTACTGTCAGTGCTACACCTACTGTCAGTGCTATATCTACTGTCAGTACTACACCAAATGTCAGTGCTATATCTACTGTCAGTGCTACACCTACTGTCAGTGCTACACCTACTGTCAGTGCTATATCTACTGTCAGTGCTACACCTACTGTCAGTACTACACCAAATGTCAGTGCTATATCTA
The DNA here is from genome assembly GCA_037127435.1 of Epinephelus malabaricus. NCBI lineage: Eukaryota > Metazoa > Chordata > Actinopteri > Perciformes > Serranidae > Epinephelus > Epinephelus malabaricus. The sequence continues at coordinate 431,311 of JANUFT010000010.1, forward strand.
CTGTCAGTGCTACACCTACTGTCAGTGCTACACCTACTGTCAGTGCTACATCTACTGTCAGTGCTACACCTACTGTCAGTGCTACACATACTGTAAGTGCTACACATACTCAGTGCTACACCTACTGTCAGTGCTACACATACTGTAAGTGCTACACATACTCAGTGCTACACCTACTGTCAGTACTACACCTACTGTCAGTGCTACACCTACTGTCAGTACTACACCTACTGTCAGTGCTACACCTACTGTCAGTACTACACATACTCAGTGCTACACCTACTGTCAGTGCTACACATACTCAGTGCTACACCTACTGTCAGTGCTACACCTACTGTCAGTACTACACCTACTGTCAGTGCTACACCTACTGTCAGTACTACACATACTCAGTGCTACATCTACTGTCAGTGCTACACCTACTGTCAGTACTACACATACTCAGTGCTACATCTACTGTCAGTGCTACACCTACTGTCAGTACTACACCTACTGTCAGTGCTACACCTACTGTCAGTACTACACATACTCAGTGCTACACCTACTGTCAGTGCTACATCTACTGTCAGTGCTACACCTACTGTGAGTGCTACATCTACTGTCAGTACTACACATACTCAGTGCTACACCTACTGTCAGTACTACACCTACTGTCAGTACTACACATACTCAGTGCTACACCTACTGTCAGTACTACACCTACTGTCAGTGCTACACCTATTGTCAGTGCTATATCTACTGTCAGTGCTACACCTACTGTCAGTGCTATATCTACTGTCAGTGCTACACCAAATGTCAGTGCTACACCTACTGTCAGTGCTACATCTACTGTCAGTACTACACCTACTGTCAGTGCTATATCTACTGTCAGTGCTACACCAAATGTCAGTGCTATATCTACTGTCAGTGCTACACCTACTGTCAGTACTACACCTACTGTCAGTGCTACACCTACTGTCAGTACTACACCAAATGTCAGTGCTATATCTACTGTCAGTGCTACACCTACTGTCAGTACTACACCTACTGTCAGTACTACACCTACTGTCAGTGCTACACCAAATGTCAGTGCTACACCTACTGTCAGTGCTACACCTACTGTCAGTACTACACCTACTGTCAGTGCTACACCAAATGTCAGTGCTACACCTACTGTCAGTGCTACACCTACTGTCAGTACTACACATACTCAGTGCTACACCTACTGTCAGTGCTACACATACTCAGTGCTACACCTACTGTCAGTACTACACCTACTGTCAGTGCTACACCTACTGTCAGTACTACACCTACTGTCAGTACTACACATACTCAGTGCTACATCTACTGTCAGTGCTACACCTACTGTCAGTACTACACATACTCAGTGCTACATCTACTGTCAGTGCTACACCTACTGTCAGTGCTACACTTACTCAGTGCTACACCTACTGTCAGTGCTACACCTACTGTCAGTGCTACATCTACTGTCAGTACTACACCTACTGTCAGTGCTACACCTACTGTCAGTACTACACATACTCAGTGCTACACCTACTGTCAGTACTACACCTACTGTCAGTGCTACACCTATTGTCAGTGCTATATCTACTGTCAGTGCTACACCTACTGTCAGTGCTATATCTACTGTCAGTGCTACACCAAATGTCAGTGCTACACCTACTGTCAGTGCTACATCTACTGTCAGTACTACACCTACTGTCAGTGCTATATCTACTGTCAGTGCTACACCAAATGTCAGTGCTATATCTACTGTCAGTGCTACACCTACTGTCAGTACTACACCTACTGTCAGTGCTACACCTACTGTCAGTACTACACCAAATGTCAGTGCTATATCTACTGTCAGTACTACACCTACTGTCAGTGCTACACCTACTGTCAGTACTACACATACTCAGTGCTACACCTACTGTCAGTGCTACACATACTCAGTGCTACACCTACTGTCAGTGCTACACCTACTGTCAGTACTACACCTACTGTCAGTGCTACACCTACTGTCAGTACTACACATACTCAGTGCTACATCTACTGTCAGTACTACACATACTCAGTGCTACATCTACTGTCAGTGCTACACCTACTGTCAGTGCTACACTTACTCAGTACTACACCTACTGTCAGTGCTACACCTACTGTCAGTACTACACCTACTGTCAGTGCTACACCTACTGTCAGTACTACACATACTCAGTGTTACACCTACTGTCAGTGCTACATCTACTGTCAGTGCTACACCTACTGTCAGTGCTACATCTACTGTCAGTGCTACACCTACTGTCAGTGCTACATCTACTGTCAGTACTACACCTACTGTCAGTGCTACACCTACTGTCAGTACTACACATACTCAGTGCTACACCTACTGTCAGTACTACACCTACTGTCAGTGCTACACCTATTGTCAGTGCTATATCTACTGTCAGTGCTACACCTACTGTCAGTGCTATATCTACTGTCAGTGCTACACCAAATGTCAGTGCTACACCTACTGTCAGTGCTACATCTACTGTCAGTACTACACCTACTGTCAGTGCTATATCTACTGTCAGTGCTACACCAAATGTCAGTGCTATATCTACTGTCAGTGCTACACCTACTGTCAGTACTACACCTACTGTCAGTGCTACACCTACTGTCAGTACTACACCAAATGTCAGTGCTATATCTACTGTCAGTGCTACACCTACTGTCAGTACTACACCTACTGTCAGTACTACACCTACTGTCAGTGCTACACCTACTGTCAGTGCTACACCTACTGTCAGTACTACACCTACTGTCAGTGCTATATCTACTGTCAGTGCTACACCAAATGTCAGTGCTATATCTACTGTCAGTGCTACACCTACTGTCAGTACTACACCTACTGTCAGTGCTACACCTACTGTCAGTACTACACCAAATGTCAGTGCTATATCTACTGTCAGTGCTACACCTACTGTCAGTGCTACATCTATTGTCAGTGCTACATCTACTGTCAGTACTACACATACTCAGTGCTACACCTACTGTGAGTGCTACACCTACTGTCAGTGCTACACCTACTGTCAGTACTACACATACTCAGTGCTACACCTACTGTCAGTACTACACCTACTGTCAGTACTACACATACTCAGTACTACACCTACTGTCAGTACTACACCTACTGTCAGTGCTACACCTACTGTCAGTGCTACACCTATTGTCAGTGCTACACATACTCAGTACTACACCAAATGTTAGTGCTACACCCACTGTCAGTGCTACACCTACAGACAGTGCTACACCTTCAGAAAGTGCTACATCTACTGTCAGTACTACACCTACTGTCAGTGCTACACCTACTGTCAGTGCTACACATACTCAGTGCTACACCTACTGTCAGTGCTACACCTACTGTCAGTGCTACACCTACTGTCAGTACTACACCAAATGTTAGTGCTACACCCACTGTCAGTACTACACCTACAGACAGTGCTACACCTTCAGAAAGTGTTACATGTACTGTCAGTGCTACACCTACAGACAGTGCTACACATACTTTCAGTGCTACATCTGTTAGTACTAACAGCAGCAGCAGAGAGACAGAGCAGTGAGGGGGAGGAGAGACAGACAGACAGACAGAGGGAGGAGATAATGAGACAGAGTGGAGGAGTGTCTGTTAGAGAGTTCAGTCTGCACACAGCAGCAGCTAACACTTAGTCTGTGTCTGTCTCTCAGCCCGTGTCTTTCTCTGTGTCTTTCTCTGCCTCTGTCTCTCTCTCTGTCTCTGTCTCTCTCAGGATGGACCAGTTTCATTATGGATTGATTGTTGTCTTTCTGCTGCTGATGGACTGTTTACACTCAGTTTACATCACCGAAGACTCAGGTGAGACACACTACTGCAGATACAACTCAGCTTCTACTGTTACTGTTACTGTTACTCCATGTATTACTACTCTAGCTACTGTTACTGTTAGTATGACATCACTGGTCACTCAGGTGAGACACACTGCTGCAGCTAGTAGTACTGATACTACTGTTGTTACTGCTGCAACTGATACTATGAGCCAGTGCTGGTATTATTATTGTTACTATCACTCTAGGTACTACTGGTACTACTGGTGCTACTGGTACTGCTGATACTACCACTGTCAGTAATGGTGTTATTACAGCTTCTTAGCACTTCTACTGTTAGAACTACTGTTACTGAAGTTTTTATATACACAACTGCTATAATAAGTAGTGCCAGTACTGCTGCTGCCCCTGGGACTCCTGTCCGTACTCCTGTCGGTACTACTGCCAGTACTGCTGTCGGTACTACTGTCCGTACTCCTGTTGGTACTACTGTCCGTACTCCTGTCGGTACTACTGTCCGTACTCCTGTTGGTACTACTGCCAGTACTGCTGTCGGTACTACTGTCCGTACTCCTGTTGGTACTACTGTCTGTACTGCTGTCGGTACTCCTGTCAGTACTGCTGTCGGTACTACTGTCCGTACTCCTGTTGGTACTACTGTCCGTACTGCTGTCGGTACTCCTGTCAGTACTGCTGTCGGTACTACTGTCCGTACTCCTGTTGGTACTACTATCCATACTGCTGTCAGTACTACTGCCAGTACTCCTGTTAATCTTGTGATTACTGACAGTAATAGTTCTTCTTCGTGGTTGTTGTTGTTTGTGTGGTTTAGTCCTCCGGGCTGTGACCTCTGACCTCTGCAGTGAAGGTCAAACGGTATCAGGTGTTCCCAGTGTTCCCAGTGTTCCCAGTGATGTGCGGTCATGGTTCCAGCAGCAGATGGAAACTGTTCTGTTTCTGACTCACAGAATTTTCCTCTCCACGTTTTTCCCATAAATCTTTGTGTTTATGCGTCTCTGGTGTTTGAGGAATGTGAAGGATCGAGATCGGATTTCATCATATCCCCTGTGTGTGTGTCTGTGTGTGTGTGTGTGTGTGTGTGTGTGTGTGTGTGTCTGTGTGTGTGTGTGTGTGTGTGTGTGTGTGTGTTACTGTGTGTGTGTGTCTGTGTGTGTGTGTGTGTGTGTGTGTTACTGTGTGTACTAGTGTGTGTGTGTGTGTGTGTGTGTGTTACTGTGTGTACTAGTGTGTGTGTCTGTGTGTTACTGTGTGTGTGACCTCTGTGACCTCAGACGGACAGACAGCAGCCTCCTTCCTTCCTCAGATATGCTGCTGATAATGTACACATACAGACGGTGATGTCACTGTGCTGTGATCTGATTGGCTCTCAGGTCCAGATGTTTCAGACTCAGACTCTGATCAGATGACATCACAGGACTGTTGCTGAGTATTTTTACCCTGAGGTATCAGTACTGTAACTGCAGTAAATAATCTGATTACTTCCTCCACCTCTGAGTTACTGCTGTCACTACATGTTTGAAGTACACCTGCAGTGTTGGTGTTCACCGTCGCTGACAGTGTTGGTAACAGTTTAAGTTAACACCCGTCAACACGATGACATCACAGTGACATCACCACAGGTGAGTAAACATTGCAGTGATGTCATGTCTGTCTCTCAGGTTCCCTCCATCAGGTCCTGTCAGAGTTCAGTGTCGTGCATCCAATCAGGACAAATTCAGAGGGCCGTTTCCTGTCGGTGTCAGTCTCCACCCACCACCTGCACCACCGCAGTAAAAGACAAGCTGGCTCCACAGAGGACACGTCCACTGATGCAACCAATGGCGGACAGACTCGAACAGACATGCCCACATCACAACAGTCTCCGCCCATGCACAAGTCCCTGTCCAATCAAACAGGACATAGCTGGAGGGGGCGGGGTGACGGGACTGAGGAGGCGGAGCTTTTCTACAACGTGACGTTGTTCGGTCAGGAGCTCCACCTTCGTCTGCGTCCTAACGCTCGTCTCGTCGCCCCCACCGCCACCATGGAGTGGTGGGAGGAGTCAGGAAGTAAACACTCTCAGCCAATAGGAGACACGGACTGTTTGTACACAGGAGAGGTGTCCAACATGGAGGACACGTCAGTCGCCATCAGCAACTGTGACGGACTGGTAGGTGTCACCTGGTCGAGACCCGAACACTTCACTCCGTCACTGGTTCACTCTGTCACTGGTTCACTCTGTCACTGGTTCACTCCGTCACTGGTTCACTCATTCACTGGTTCACTCCATCACTGGTTCACTCTGTCACTGGTTCACTCCATCACTGGTTCACTCATTCACTGGTTCACTCTGTCAGTGGTTCACTCCATCACTGGTTCACTCTGTCACTGGTTCACTCCGTCACTGGTTCACTCATTCACTGGTTCACTCTGTCACTGGTTCACTCTGTCACTGGTTCACTCATTCACTGGTTCACTCCTTCACTGGTTCACTCATTCACTGGTTCACTCATTCACTGGTTCACTCCGTCACTGGTTCACTCATTCACTGGTTCACTCATTCACTGGTTCACTCCGTCACTGGTTCACTCATTCACTCGTTCACTCCCTCCACATCACAGAAACAATAAACGTAGTAAATAAACAAGACCGGTGGTCAGTGAGACAGTTTGACGAGATGAGACTGCAAAGTCTCCATAAACCTTCATCATCATCATCATCATTGTCATCCTCCTGCTGATGGAGGCAGATGTTTGTGCAGCTGTTGGTGTTGTTTGAGCCTTCTGAGCCTCCGTATGATCTGACCTGAGATTAACACATGAACTGATTCACTGAGCTCAGAGGCTCACTCATCAACACATCATCAACACATCATTAACAGGTTATTAACATGTTATTAACATTAAGAAGAAGAGTCATAAACAAAAGTATAAATCATGGTCTAAATGAAGGAAACTTAATAAAGATAATAAAAGTAGTTTAATAAGAATAAAGCTGTTGAGCAGCAGCTGGTGAAAGTCTGTCCAACAGCAGAAACAGAAACACGTCTCTTCATATGAGACAGATTCAGACCTGCAGAGACACAAACCAAACACTGTAAAACATCACACACTTTACGTCCGTCAGCTCTGTGACACTGTGTCCCAGCTTACCTTCACTTCTTACAGTGTGAGCAGAGCCAGCTGATTGAAGCCAGATGTGAAGGAAAGATGACAGGCGTTTAAAGACACAGAAAAAACAGGAACATTTCCCTGCTTAAAGCAACAACGATTCATCAGACTGATCAGAAACAAAAACAACAGGGACACCTGAACACATCACGATAAATACATCTGTCCGTCCCTGTGTCATACAGCAACATTTAAAAAGTGTTGACTAGCATTCAGATAATGCTGACTCACATTTAAATACTGCTGACTCACATTTAAATAACGTTGACTCACATTTAAATAACGCTGACTAACATTTAAAAAGTGCTGACTCATTTAAATAATGCTGACTAATATTTAAAAAAAATGCTGACTAACAGTTAGAAAATGCTGACTAACAGTTAAATATTGCTGACTAACATTAAAGTAATGCTGACTAACAGTTAAATAATGCTGACTAACATTTAAAAAGTGCTGACTCATTTAAATAATGCTGACTAATATTTAAAAAAAATGCTGACTAACAGTTAGAAAATGCTGACTAACAGTTAAATATTGCTGACTAACATTAAAGTAATGCTGACTAACAGTTAAATAATGCTGACTAACATTTAAGTAAAGCAAACATTTAAATACTGCTGACTCACATTTAAATAACGTTGACTCACATTTAAATAATGCTGACTCACATTTAAATAATGCTGACTAACATTTAAAAAGTGCTGACTCATTTAAATAATGCTGACTAATATTTAAAAAAAATGCTGACTAACATTTAAAAAGTGCTGACTCATTTAAATAATGCTGACTAATATTTAAAAAAAATGCTGACTAACAGTTAGAAAATGCTGACTAACAGTTAAATATTGCTGACTAACATTTAAGTAATGCTGACTAACAGTTAAATAATGCTGACTAACATTTAAGTAAAGCTAACATTTAAATACTGCTGACTCACATTTAAATACTGCTGACTCACATTTAAATAACGCTGACTAACATTTAAAAAGTTAAAAATATTAGCATTAAATAATGCTAATATTTAAAAAAATGCTGACTAACAGTTAGAAAATAGTGACTAACAGTTAAATGATGCTGACTAACAGTTAAATACTGCTGACTCACATTTCAGTAATGCCTAAATAAAGAACTAGTGGCAACGAAAGCCAACTGTTGCGTCGTCTACGTCGCCTCACGTCACCCTGTGTCAGTTGCATTTGAACACACTACACGGACTACATCCGACGGCCAAGTAGCACGTACGTTCTGCGCCTGCGTGAGAGAGAGCGGAGTGAGAGAGTGGTACATCCTGTCAGCCGAGGGGTTTCCTATCTGTGCAGCTGCTGATTCAACATGCTCAATCGACTGAAAAGCCGCGGTGCGGGACACACCGCAAAAACTAGGCCGACAGACGCTCACCGACGGCCCGACTTTGGTCGACAGCCGACCGTCGACTTGGTGCGTCAGGGCCTTAATAGTCAAATGATGCTAACATTCAAATAACACTGACTAACATTTAAATAACGCTGACTAACAGTTAAATAATGCTGAGTGACATCAGATTAAATAGATTAAATGGTAAATTAACCCTAGATTAACCGGTGGATTAACCAGTGGATTAACATCTGTCTCTCCGTGTGCAGGCGGGGTTAATCCGGACGGGTCATGAGGAGTTTTTCATTGAGCCGTTGGATCGATGGCAGACAGGAAGAGAGGAAGAGGAGGGGGAGGAGGGAGGAAGACAGCACATTGTTTATCGCTCATCGGCCATCATAAAGAAACAACCGTCTGCCAATCAAACAGCCGACGACTTCATCAGAGGTCAGTTCAAATTAAATGATGTCATCTAGTCGTCATGTTAAGGATCAAACACAAACTTAGATTTATTATTACATTTTGACTAGTAGACAGTGAGGTGAGACAGGCCAGGTCATGTTCCAGTAGACAGCGAGGTGAGACAGGCCAGGTCATGTTCCAGTAGACAGTGAGGTGAGACAGGCCAGGTCATGTTCCAGTAGACAGTGAGGTGAGACAGGTCAGGTCATGTTCCAGTAGACAGTGAGGTGAGACAGGTCAGGTCATGTTCCAGTAGACAGCGAGGTGAGACAGGTCAGGTCATGTTCCAGTAGACAGCGAGGTGAGACAGGCCAGGTCATGTTCCAGTAGACAGTGAGGTGAGACAGGCCAGGTCATGTTCCAGTAGACAGCGAGGTGAGACAGGTCAGGTCATGTTCCAGTAGACAGCGAGGTGAGACAGGTCAGATCATGTTCCAGTAGACAGCGAGGTGAGACAGGCCAGGTCGTTTTCCAGTAGACAGCGAGGTGAGACAGGTCAGGTCATGTTCTAGTAGACAGTGAGGTGAGACAGGTCAGGTCATGTTCCAGTAGACAGCGAGGTGAGACAGGTCAGGTCATGTTCCAGTAGACAGCGAGGTGAGACAGGTCAGGTCATGTTCCAGTAGACAGCGAGGTGCAGGTCCAACATTTAATAATCGCCTCTTCATCTTCTTCTGCAGCACTGCAAAGTAACAAAATACGGTCATGTACTGTTCTGGAGAATCATTTTGAGGTACTTGTATTTCAGTTCACTTTTATTCCAAGACACAACAGGACACACCTGTTCTCTGGTTTCCAACCAAAGTCTCCAGAAAACAGTGAAAATAAAACTTCAATCAATCAAATCCTGCTTTTTGACTGTTTATTATGGGATGTCCTGATCATATCCTCAAACATCAGGTAGAGATCAGACCTCAAACATCTGGTAGAGATCAGACCTCAAACATCAGGTAGAGATCATACCTCAAACATCTGGTAGAGATCAGACCTCAAACATCAGGTAGAGATCATACCTCAAACATCAGGTAGAGATCTGACCTCAAACATCTGGTAGAGATCAGACCTCAAACATCAGGTAGAGATCTGACCTCAAACATCAGGTAGAGATCTGACCTCAAACATCTGGTAGAGATCAGACCTCAAACAACTGGTAGAGATCAGACCTCAAACATCTGGTAGAGATCATACCTCAAACATCAGGTAGAGATCAGACCTCAAACAACTGGTAGAGATCAGACCTCAAACATCTGGTAGAGATCATACCTCAAACATCAGGTAGAGATCAGACCTCAAACATCAGGTAGAGATCAGACCTCAAACATCAGGTAGAGATCAGACCTCAAACATCGAGTAGAGATCATACCTCAAACAGAGACGGACCCAGATCCAGCTTTTGAAGTGGTTTTGGTTCGGTTGTTTGGTCCACACCAGGGTTCGACTGACAGCTTTCACACCATCTCAAACAAACTGCACTAACAAACAAACCTGACTTTGTTTTAACCGAACCAAACAGGTGACGTGTGAACGCAACATCAAAGTATCGGTAACAGTTCATGTACTCATTCTGCACAAATCTGATGTAACATGGACTTTAATAAGAAATTGAACGCAAGACTTTGACTTGTGACAGTCAGTGCTTCTCAAAGTGAAAGATGCTTCTTTGGTAGGACAGGACTACCAGGACAGGACACGGACGGGTGGTCAGGTCCGACAGAGTCTCGGTGAGACCTCGTGAGTCCTGAACACATGTTGGAACAGGTTAGCGTGTGCCCAGGTGTGAGTCATTGAAGAGGCTCCGCCTTCAATTCAGGCAAATCTCACACAAAGAATTGTGGGTACTTGATGCCTGCAGAGGATACACACATGTAAATTCTCTGAAGGAAGGACCACAGTTGAAGTGGTCAAAGGATCCTTGATGTTGGAACAGTCCTTTGATTTGATGACGGAGCCTCTTTGACATTGAGTTGAAGGATCCTTCTTTGACTCTGAGAAACATCAACAGTATTTCTGTTCTGCAGTATTTGTACTTTTTGTCTCCATGAACCAGTGAGCTGACATTCACACAGCAGCTGTGGATGGAAACAGTTTTATTTTCACAGTTTTCTGGACGTGTTGTTAAATCAGAGCTGACCGGTGTGATTTTCCGACCCGTCAGTAGATTCAGTCACATCAACATATAGAGAGTAAGAGCTTCTCTGTAATTACAGGCTGTGATGTTCTGACAGGAACTCGTCAGCTTTAGAAAAGATAAAACGTAGATTCAGTTGAGTCTCTGCAGCTCTCATCACAAACACTTCATGTGTTTTTTCACAGCGCAGTTCCTTTAAAATATCTGCAGGAGGAAAGAATCAAACTGAAAACAGAGAAATTGTTCCAGGAAACTTGGCAGAGACATCGGAGCTTTACAACACACACACACACACACACACACACACACACAGAGTCAGTGGGCTGCGACGTGGCAGTCGGAGCTTCAGAGCCTCAGAGCTGTGTAGGTTTGGAGGTTTGGAGGTTTTGGACTCGGAGCTGACGAATACTTCAGCTCCTGAATTCTTCGTCTTCTCACTCACTGAATTCTGTTTGTCTTCAAAACAACGTCAGCCAATGAGGACACAGTTTTACTTCACCTCAGTTCAACTCATCCTGAGCCTCCGGCGGTACCCTGTGACCTCATAGGCTCTGATGTCATTTCCTCCACAGCAGATGTTTTCATAAAAACTCAGTGGTTATATAAGCAGCGTCATGTTTCAAACACAGAAATATTAAATAATCAAAGAGTTGATCAGGTTCTGTGTCTGACTCCTCTGCAGCGCTCAGCAGTCTCACATCAGGACTTCATCATCATCATCATCATCATCATCATCATCATCAGGACACAAACCAAACAGAAATGTCAAGAAGAGAATTCAGTCAATAAAAACATCCTGGAACATGTTGAAGTTCAGACACCATGAAAAAGTCACAGATGGTTTTCAATTCTCTGAACTGTGACTCAGTCTGACAATAACATTCTAAATGAACATTTTTATAAATATAATATCTGCCAAGAGATTTATAAACAGAAGATCTGACAAACAGAAACCAACTCCTGCGTCCTCACATCGCGTTAAATCTCCAGTGTGTCAGAATATAATCAGCTGTGTTCTTGTTCCCTCAGAATGAGACATTTTTATCCGAGCAGGTCCTCGTCTACAGAGAGCGCCATGGTGCACCACCATGTTTCTACAGTAGCCCAGAACGGACAAACCAAACACTGACTCTAAACAGAGACATTCATGTGTTCACATCAGCAGCTCCAGCACAACAAGCAGAGTCAGAAACATAGTGATTGATAAGGTCAAATATCTGTCTTCAGTGTTTTTCTGGTGTGAATCAGCTGATGTCTTGTTTATAAACACTGCGGACGCACAAATCAAGGCCTGAAAGAGGCGAACATCACTTGACATGAGAAAGTTGTAATCTTTGAAAATAAAACTTGATGGGAGAAACTTTGACCCGTGCTTACTGGAGACAGGGAACTGGTGATGCAGATGGTGAGGTGGAGCCTGAGTGTAGAAACTGTTGAATATTTTTTTGGCTTTTGTTCGTACGCACATTTTTAGTTTGGGTCCTACACACTGTTTTATATTTGAGACCTCCTCAACAAACCAAGTTCCAACGTCCTCAAACAAGATGATAATTGAGCCATCTTGTTTTTAACATGGATTAGTTTATTGTGGTCTCACTATGGGACAGAAAGTGTCCACGATGGAGGACAACAGGTCTGACTGAAGCAGGATGAAACCCAGAATGTGACGTCCTCATGTGAGGACGCAGGGTCTCGGGAGGTTAAACTGTCACTCCAACATGTGACACATTAAATCTGAAGACCAGAGACGTGCCATGAGTTTGTTTGAAGTTTTTATTTGGACATTTTCTTCTTCTGTGGTTGTGACATTGTGTGCGTGTTGTGACTGCTGTTGGCATGGTGAACCTGCTGTGGGATGTTTTTTTGGACGTTCCAACAGATGTTGGACCGGCGCAGCTTCTGCTGTTGTTTACTAACACATTGTCACATAATGTGGAAACTGAGAGATGATTCACATCTGGGTGCAGAGACAGAAAAGCCAAACTGAAACGTAATTTGTGCTCAGGTTCAGTGGACGACAGAGCGTTGACCTGCGTGTTTAGTCTCAGTGAGAACATGTGCTCGTGTTTCAGGGTGTTGACCCGACGTCTGTTATTTTAGATCCATGTTTAGAACATTACTGAGGAGAACTATCTGCCCTCCCCCCCACTGAGCTCACAGCAGGGACTGAGATCAACACACAGCTGTTTCACTGTGTTTCCATCACCTTCACACTGAGGCTGTAACCAACACTGCAGCCTGTAGAGGACACTGTCACCACGGTTCCTTCAGGGACCAATGAAAACACAGCTCCGCTCCAACATCTGACCTCAGGTCTGTTCACAGTTAAACATTAAATGCTTCTGAGATTCGTTCTGCTTGCTGCTCACTGATTTATTTATAGTAACCAAACACCTGCAGAGGCTGACATCTGTTTCTGTCCATCCTCAGATCAGCCATGACTCAGCTGGTTTTAACCTCTGATACATGAGACAGGGACACATGAGGACAGAGACTGCTGCAGGACACTGTCCCTGACAGTCACCGCTCATCACAGCGGCATTTACTCAACAACATCACAGATACTGAGGTCGACCGTCCCTCAGGTCACCTGAGACTTGTTAGAGTTACCGGAGACTCTTTAAGCTAGGCTTAGGTTGCCATAGTCCAACCCATGAGGTTTGCACTCCAAAAAAATGACATGATCAATCCTTTGATTTGAACGCCAAGTCTCTGAAAGTTGTCAGTGAGGTCACCTGAGAATCAGTAAGTTCAGTTGTCCAGGTATCCATCAAGATAACAGACAACACAGAGGTGAAGTCCCTCTCCTTCTGGTCGACCACCACGAGACCTTATTTCAGAGAAAATACGTACAGTAGTCCACGGCGAGAGACAAATAACTTTTAGATCCAGTTTGAACTGTGCCATTAATCATAAAATGAATAATAACTGTCAAATTAAAATATAATTTTCGCAGTTTGTCATGGTATCATTTAGTTTAGTGATCTCCAGTGAGTGAGTGAACATCATACGTGTCATTTATAGCATGATTCAAACAGGATCTAAAATTCTTTGTCTCTCTGGACTGCCATAAATATTTGTCCAAAATAAGGTCCCTAGGAGGTTGCCTGAGGGCGCGAGAATTCACCCCTGTATAAAACTAAAATCTAATGTTAGTAAGTGATGAAAATGAGCCACTGTGTGAGCTGAACAGAAGGAGCCCCCTCATTCCTCTGAGTGTAACTAACTGAGATCTGTCCTCTGTTGGTCTGCAGGTCCTCTTTTAGGTCCTCTGATCCTGGAACAGAACATCCCGTGGTCCGGATCCGGATCAGCTCGACGACGGCGCTACATTGAAGAGGCTGAACTGTTTAACATCGAGGTCAGTCGTCTGTTTGAGATGGAGGCTGATGATCTGTCTGAGATGGAGGCTGATCAATCAATCAATCAATCAATTTTATTTATAAAGCCCAATATCACAAATCACAATTTGCCTCACAGGGCTTTACAGCATACGACATCCCTCTGTCCTTATGACCCTCACAGCTGATCAGGAAAAACTCCCCAAAAAACCCTTTAACGGGGAAAAAAACGGTAGAAACCTCAGGAAGAGCAACTGAGGAGGGATCCCTCTTTCAGGACGGACAGACGTGCAATAGATGTCGTACAGAACAGGTCAACATGATAAATTAACAGTAATCTGTATGACACAATGAGACAGAGAGAGAGAGAGAGAGAGAGAGAGAGAGATGCAGGTAATGACAGTAGCTTACAACAACATTAATGAAAGTAATAATATTATAGTTATAGTTCTGGCTACTGTGGTACAATATGTTGAATGTATGTATTAATATCTGACAGTATACATGTGTGACAATAGTCATATGTGTATAATAACAGTAGAAGTATGACTAATGACTAATGATGGCAGCAGCAGCAGGAGGCATCTGGCAGGACCACGGCAGCAGCACAACCACACACGTCACACTGTCCAGGCACCGCTGTGATATGAGTTAATCTGAGAGACAGTGGAGCACAAAGGCTCCGGAGAAGAAGCCGAGTTAGTGACATGCAGAATGGCCGAGTTAGCAAGATGCAGTAATAGAATATGAGAGAGAGAGAGAGAGAGAGAGAGAGAGAGAGAAGGTGCCCGGTGTATTATAGGGGGGTCCTCCGGCAGACTAGGCCTAAGTCAGCCTAAATAGGGGCTGGTACAGGGCAAGCCTGAGCCAGCCCTAACTATAAGCTTTATCAAAGAGGAAAGTCTTAAGTCTAGTCTTAAATGTGGAGACGGTGTCTGCCTCCCGGACCGTAACAGGAAGATGATTCCACAGGAGAGCAGCCTGATAGCTGAAGGCTCTGGCTCCTGATCTACTTTTGGAGACTTTAGGGACCACGAGTAACCCTGCCTTCTCAGAGCGCAGTGTTCTGGTTGGATAATATGGCACTATGAGCTCTCTAAGATATGACGGAGCTTGACCTTTTAGAGCTTTATAAGTTAACAGTAGGATTTTAAATTCAATTCTGGATTTTACAGGGAGCCAGTGCAGAGAAGCTAAAACAGGAGAAATATGATCTCGTTTCTTAGTTCCTGTTAGTACACGTGCTGCTGCATTCTGAATTAGCTGGAGAGTTTTTAAGGACTTACTAGAGCTACCTGATAATTGAGAGTTACAGTAATCCAGCCTTGAGGTAACAAAAGCGTGGACCAATTTTTCTGCATCTTTTCGGGTCAGGATAGGCCTAATTTTCACAATATTACGCAGATGAAAAACTGCAGTCCTTGAGGTTTGTTTTAAATGAGAATTAAAAGACAAATCTTGATCAAATATTACTCGGAGGTTTCTTACGGTAGTGCTAGAGGCCAGAGCAATGCCATCTAGAGAAACTATGTCATCAGATAAAGAGTCTCTGAGTTGTTTGGGGCCAAGAACAATAACTTCAGTTTTGTCTGAATTTAACATCAGGAAATTGGTGCTCATCCAGGTTTTTATGTCTTTAAGGCAGTTATGGAGTTTAGTTAATTGATTACTTTCTTCTGGCTTCATCGATAAATACAACTGTGTATCATCCGCATAACAATGGAAATTTATAGAGTGATTTCTAATGATGTTACCTAAAGGAAGCATATATAGAGTAAATAGGATTGGTCCGAGCACAGAACCTTGCGGAACTCCAAAACAAACTTTGGTACATAAGGATGATTCATTACGAACGTCAACAAATTGAAAACGATCAGATAAATAAGATTTAAACCAGCTTAGTGCAGAACCTTTTAGGCCAATTAGGTGATCCAGTCTCTGCAGTAGAATTTGATGGTCAGTTGTATCAAACGCCGCACTAAGATCTAATAAAACAAGAACAGAGACGAGTCCTTTGTCTGAAGCAATCAGAAGGTCATTTGTAATTTTAACTAGTGCTGTCTCAGTGCTATGATGCACTCTAAATCCTGACTGAAATTCCTCAAATAAATTATTATCATGGAGAAAATCACACAGCTGGTCTGCGACTACCTTCTCAAGGATCTTTGACATAAAGGGAAGATTAGATATTGGTCTATAGTTGGCTAACACCTCTGGATCCAGGGTGGGCTTTTTTAGTAGAGGTTTAATTACAGCTACCTTAAAAGACTGTGGTACATAGCCTGTTAATAAGGATATATTGATCATATCTAATATATGAGTGTTAACTACAGGAAAGACCTCCTTAAGTAGCCTAGTTGGGATGGGGTCTGATGATCTGTTTGAGATGGAGGCTGATGATCTGTCTGAGATGGAGGATGATGATTTGTCTGAGATGGAGGCTGATGATCTGTTTGAGATGGAGGATGATGATCTGTTTGAGATGGAGGATGATGATCTGTTTGAGATGGAGAATGATGATCTGTTTGAGATGGAGGATGATGATCTGTTTGAGATGGAGGCTGATGATCTGTCTGAGATGGAGGATGATAATCTGTTTGAGATGGAGGATGATGATCTGTTTGAGATGGAGACTGATGATCTGTTTGAGATGGAGGCTGATGATCTGTCTGAGATGGAGGATGATGATCTGTCTGAGATGGAGGATGATGATCTGTTTGAGATGGAGGCTGATGATCTGTCTGAGATGGAGGCTGATGATCTGTCTGAGATGGAGGATGATAATCTGTTTGAGATGGTGGCTGATGAACTCATGAATGTCGAGTTTACTGAATGTTTTAACCTCCCTGCTGCTGCTGTCTTTTCCTCCTCCAGGTTCTGTTAGCTGTGGATTATTCTGTCCTTCTTTTCCACGGCCGAGACCACATTCAGAAATATCTCCTGACACTCATGAACATCGTAAGTCAAGACATACACACAGATTTTTGATTGAAGGGTTAATGTAGATGATGATGATGCCTCAGTGATGAAGAGTGGAGGTTTTATCAGCTGCTGAAAGGTAAACTCAAAGAGAAGCTGATCATCTCCACATTCACAAAAACTTTGGATGGTCAAACTCCCGTCATCCCCCTGGTGATGAGCTGGTTGACTGTTTGACCACCAGGACACAGTCTCTGATCCAAACAAGTTCTCACCCCAACTCATCAAATACAGCTGCTTTGTTAGTGGACTTAAACATCAAAATATGACATTATACATATTCTCCTGAGTCAGGTTGGGATGTTCTTTTCAAAATAAACTTCCATTATCACAGGAAATTAACAGGTTCATACATGCGTACAGTCTTTTTCAAAATAAACTTAAAATAAATCTGGTTGTTACTGACGTAATGTCACGTCACGAGATATATATCATGTGACATATATCATTAGTGTAGCATGCTACACAAACTAGCACACTATGTTGTTATTAAAATAACTCCATTGACTTTTACTTTCACACAGGAAATGAACAGTGACCTCTCGAGTCAAAGTCCAGAGTTTGTTTGACCCGCCGACCTCATACAGACTTCTTCTGTCTTTATACTATGGTAGTTGCTGGCGGACCTGCAGCGTATCATACTGTCACAGTGCATGACTGTCTCTCAGTGCGTCTGTGTCTGATGCCGACATCCACTGTCAAAGTGGTGGTAATTAAAGAGTTTGGTTGTTCCCGACAGAGTCAAAAATAGCTGCCCAGTGCGTATCATACCGCCATGAAATGCGCCTTTGTGCGTTGGTACCTGACACTGATGTCGCTGACAAAGCAACCTTATTTGACGAGGAAGGAGTAAGAACTGACTGCTGATCCTGCTCCCTGGTGTAAAGTTTCTCAGCTTTCCCTCAACAGAAACAGTGTGAAACTCAGGTGTATCAAATATGTCCTCTACATGGTCTGCCTGTTTTATAAAAGGGGAACCACTGCCTGTGAGTTCATGGGCTCTGACCCCGACCCCCTGTGTGACAGTGGACCTGGACACCTTCAGAACTCAGGATGAATTAATTCACTTCTGTCAGTTTACAATGATATTTTGATATCCTCCATGACCAGACACAGAGATCCATCTATTATCATTGTAAGTGCTAATATCGTAGGCAACTGGACTTGCTTGCGTTTCTTGAAGACATTTCGTCTCTCATCCATGAAGCTTCTTCAGTTCTGAATGACTGGTACGGAGTTGCAGGCTTTAAACCCTGTGTGGGTGGGAACCCTTGCAGAGTTGTAGGGGTCATGTGAGCTCTTACTTTCAGAGTCGTTAAGGTCACATTGTGAGTCATTAGCCCACCTGGCCACCATGTGAGTCGTTAGGGTCAGGTGGGAACAGGGATGAATGGGTGTGAAGTGGTCTGGGGAGGGATCCCAAGACTGCATTGTAGGTGGATAATAAGTGGTGTCATAAGCCACCACCTCTGTTTAACGATGGTCGTTCCACCTTGACGTAGATGACATCAGATGTTGAACCACCTCAACATGAAGGAGCAGCGGCTCTACTCTGAGCTCCCTCCAGATGTCTGACTCCTCCCCCTATCTCTAAGGCTGAGCCCAGACACCCTACAGAGGAAACTCATTTCAGACGCTTGTATCTGTGACCTCATTCTTTCAGTCACTACCCAGAGCTCATGACCATAGGTGAGGGTTGGGACGCAGATGGACCAGGGAATCAAAAGCTTTGCCTTCTGGCTCAGCTCCCTCTGAACCACGGTGGTCCAGTGCAGTGCACACATCACTGCAGATGCCACACCAAACCACCGATCCATCTCACATTCTGTTCTATTTCCACTCATGAACAAAACCCTGAGATATTCGAGCTCCTTTCAATTCAATTCAATTTTATTTATAAAGCCCAATATCACAAATCACAATTTGCCTCACAGGGCTTTACAGCATACGACATCCCTCTGTCCTTATGACCCTCACAGCTGATCAGGAAAAACTCCCCAAAAAACCCTTTAACGGGGAAAAAAAACGGTAGAAACCTCAGGAAGAGCAACTGAGGAGGGATCCCTCTTCCAGGACGGACAGACGTGCAATAGATGTCGTACAGAACAGATCAACATAATAAATTAACAGTAATCCATATGACACAATGAGACAGAGAGAGAGAGAGAGAGAGAGAGAGAGAGAGAGAGATGCAGGACAGACGGTAATGACAGTAGCTTACAACAACATTAATCAAAGTATTATAATTATAGTTCTGGCTACTGTGGTACAATATGTTGAAAGTATGTATTAATATCTGACAGTATACATGTGTGACAATAGTCATATGTGTATAATAACAGTAGAAGTATGACTAATGACTAATGATGGCAGCAGCAGCAGGAGGCATCTGGCAGGACCACGGCAGCAGCACAACCACACACGTCACGCTGTCCAGGCACCGCTGTGATATGAGTTAATCTGAGAGACAGTGGAGCACAAAGGCTCCGGAGAAGAAGCCGAGTTAGTGACATCCAGAATGGCCGAGTTAGCAAGATGCAGTAATAGAATACGAGAGAGAGAGAGAGAGAGAGAGAGAGAGAGAGAGAGAGAGAAGGTGCCCGGTGTATTATAGGGGGGTCCTCCGGCAGACTAGGCCTAAGTCAGCCTAACTAGGGGCTGGTACAGGGCAAGCCTGAGCCAGCCCTAACTATAAGCTTTATCAAAGAGGAAAGTCTTAAGTCTAGTCTTAAATGTGGAGACGGTGTCTGCCTCCCGGACCGTAACAGGAAGATGATTCCACAGGAGAGGAGCCTGATAGCTGAAGGCTCTGGCTCCTGATCTACTTTTGGAGACTTTAGGGACCACGAGTAACCCTGCGTTCTCAGAGCGCAGTGTTCTGGTGGGATAATATGGCACTATGAGCTCTCTAAGATATGACGGAGCTTGACCATTTATAGCTTTATAAGTTAACAGTAGGATTTTAAATTCAATTCTGGATTTTACAGGGAGCCAGTGCAGAGAAGCTAAAACAGGAGAAATATAATCTCGTTTCTTAGTTCCTGTTAGTACACGTGCTGCTGCATTCTGAATTAGCTGGAGAGTTTTTAAGGACTTACTGGAGCTACCTGATAATAGAGAGTTACAGTAATCCAGCCTTGAGGTAACAAAAGCGTGGACCAATTTTTCTGCATCAGGATAGGCCTAATTTTCACAATATTACGCAGATGAAAAAATGCAGTCCGTGAGGTTTGTTTTAAATGAGAATTAAAAGACAAATCTTGATCAAATATTACTCCGAGGTTTCGAGGCCTTTGCCAGGGATGTGAGGTTTTAATATTCTCTTACTCATCGTTCCCTTGAGTTTTTGCTTCCTCTGCTACAGAAGCTGCAGTCCTTACGAACCCTTTACCTGTCTGACTCAGGTGTCTCCTGGTCTTTCATACTGAGACCTTTCTTCTTAAGTCATATGACTTTATCGACTACTTTAGTCCTCTTGTGTTGCCACCACATCAGAGGGCTTCTGGCTGTGACCCATGGGTAACAGGAAAAGTTCATGCAGTTTTGGCTCAGGTGCAGCTCAGCTGGATTCACAGTGGACTCTTGATCCTCTCTTTGATTTAGGGTCAGCCACTGTTTTGTTTGGGATCAGTCTGACCAGGCCCCATGGGTCAAAGGTCACCCCTCAGGCACTCACCTTTGAGACCTACCAAGTTTGGTCCTAGGACAGGGCCCTAATTTACCTCCTGTGGTCATAACAAGTGAATCACTCTGCATCTGGTCTCTCAGCTGGAACCAGTTTACCACAGTTACCATGATTTGGTGCTGCACGTAACAGGAAACCCCTCTGCCACAGTTATGTGGTGCTAAAAAGAAATGTAGAATTCAGAGTTTGTTAAGAAAAGCTGGTCAGATGAATCGATGGATTAACTTAACTTAATGATAACCTGATCATGTACTTTTCAGGGACTTCTCAGTGATGCATTCAGACCGACACCATGATGCGCCTGCACGGAAAACAAATAATACGTCAATTCCTTTATTCATTTTGCTTCCAGGCTACTAAATGCTGATAGTATCTAAGCCACCAGTGGGGTCATAGCTCCTGTTGTAGCAGCCCATTGATCTGTGCACTTAGTGTCACTGACATGTTGATGTCTGATGTCTGCTGTTAGCTTACGTATTTATTTATTCTATTTACATGGATGGGATCGGCTATAGAAATTAACTGCTCTTTTGGGAGTAATAAAATATTCTTAATCTGAATCTGAGTCATATTTACAGCAGCACGTCTGTCTGTACCAGGTTAATGAGATCTATCAGGATCATTCTCTGGGTGCCAACGTCAACATCGTCCTGGTCAGGATCATCATGTTGTCTCCATCAAAGGTAGGAAACACTGAATCTGTTTCAAAGCTACTGATGGTTTCTTTATTCAGGATGGACTTGTGTACTGCTTTGTGCTCTGTGTGCCCTCCTGTAGAACCGGCTTATAGAAGTCCATGTCATGAGATGTCAGGGGTTTTTCTGTTTAAACCAAGAGCAGTTTGGCTTTAGTTAGCCTTAGACTGATCACGTAATTAATCCTGATTTCATATAACCAGCTCTGTGACAGTTCAGAGATAACGAGGGTCAGGAAGGCGGTGTTTGCTGAACATTAAACATTGTCAAAATACTTCTAAACTCTCTGGTTACTACTGTTATCCATCCTGAGGTAAAACCCACTTTTCAGTGTTTGGTTTAGAGATAAGTGGTTTTTGTAGCTAGTTTTATGTCCCTTTGGTTGTCCATGCTGTGTGGTACCTCTGTGTTCAACAGAACACATAAATCCTGCATTAACGCCCCGGGGAATCTGTGCAAGAACAAATTCTGTTCTTTAAAGGTTTGCTCTCCGTTACGCATCAGAGTGTTCGTAAAATTTCCCTCCATCAGTCCCAGGAGCTGATCTCTGTGGGGAACCCCCAGAAGAGTCTGGAGAATGTCTGTGGATGGTCGTATCTCCAGCACAAGGAGACGAGTCATGCCGAGCAGCACGACCACACCATCTACCTGACCAGGCAGGAGTTCGGCCCCTCCGGCATGCAGGGTACTACTGCTAATACCTCCACTAATACTGCAAGTACTACTCCTACTACTACTGCTACTATTACCGCTACTACTGTCTACCTGACCAGGCAAAAGTTTGGTCTTCTGGCACGCAGGGTACTACTGCTAATACTGCAAGTACTATTACTACCACCATCTACCTGACATGGCAGGAGTTTTCCCAGTGGGGCATGCAGGATACTACATATAGTACCACTAACACCACCTGCCTGATCAGGACAGAGTTTGGCTGCTTTGGCATGCAGGATTCTGCCGCTAGTAGTACCGGTACTAATACAAGTACTACTACTAACACCAACCACCTGAGCAGGCCCTGATCTCTGACCCCTGACCTCGGGCCTTTTAACCTTTTGACCTGTCTCTGCAGGGTACGCTCCAGTTACAGGAATGTGTCACTTGCATCGGAGTTGCGTCCTCGTCTTTGAAGATGGGTTTTCTTCAGCGTTTGTAGCTGCCCACGAAACAGGACACGTGTGAGAATTACAAACATACACACCTATTGACACTACACCACAACTACTACACAACCAAACACGAATTCACCACAACATCAGAATGACTCTTAGGTGTGGAAACAATGATGGCTGACTCCCAGGTGTCCACGCAGAGACCATAATGACTTCTGAGTGTCCAGGTAGAGACAATAACAGACTGACCTGTATCATCACCTGTCCATCAATCTGTCTCTCTCAGGTTAGGGATGGAGCATGACGGTGAAGCAAATGACTGTGCTGATGATGTGCCGGTGGGCAGCATCATGTCTCCACGGGTTCAAGCCACCTTCCATCGATACCACTGGTCCCGCTGCAGCTGGAGGGAGTTGCACCAGTACCTGCAGTGAGTACTACACATATAGCTAACACATGTAACTACTGTAAACTACAGAAACACTTCAGTCTGTTCAGCGGTAACAGCCTGTCTGTCTGCCTGTCTGTCTGTC
The DNA here is from genome assembly GCA_037127435.1 of Epinephelus malabaricus. Taxonomy (NCBI): domain Eukaryota; kingdom Metazoa; phylum Chordata; class Actinopteri; order Perciformes; family Serranidae; genus Epinephelus; species Epinephelus malabaricus. The sequence continues at coordinate 454,594 of JANUFT010000010.1, forward strand.
TGTCTGCCTGCCTGTCTGCCTGCCTGCCTGTCTTCAGTACCTACGACTGTCTCCGTGACGACCCGTTCCACCATGATTGGCCAGCTCAGCCTCAGTTGCCGGGGTTTCAGTACTCTATGGACCAACAGTGTCGCTTCGACTTCGGACCAGGATACAGCCTCTGTACTGCGGTAGGTCTGTCTGTCTATCTGTCTGTCTGTCTGTGTGCCCCCACATCATCTAATTAGAGGTGACCTTTGACCTCTTGCACTGTGACCTTTACCGTTTTCAGTGACACTGCGAGCATGGTTTCTATAGCAACAACTGCTGCAGATGAGTCCCCTCCTCTTCTTAAAGAGTTCCATGCCTCCGCTCCGGTGATAGACGCCACCAGAGGCATCATGTTGTCAGGTTGTCCATCCATACTTACATCCATCTCATTCTCATGACCACGATATCTCAGGTGCACACTGAGGGACTTTCCTCAAATTTGGCACGAACGTCCACTTGGACTCAGCAATGAACTGATCAGATTTTGGTGGTCATGGGTCAAAGGTCAAGGTAAATGTGACCTTGCGACCATCTCATTCACATAAACATGTTATCTCAAGAAGACCTCGAGAGGATTTCTTAAAATCTGACACAAACGTCCACGACTGAAGAATAAACTGATTAGAATTTGGTGGTCAAAGGTCAGTGTGACCTCAGACAATGTGTTTTTGTCCATAACTGAAGAATCCATACACTAATTATGATGAAACTTGACACACATGTCTAACAGGATAAAATAATGAAGGTCAAAAGGTCAAAGGTCAGCTTGACTGTGACATCATCATGTTTTAACGTCATATCTCAGGAACAGAAGGGGAGACATTTGGTCAGATACTGAATTGGTGACTCTAATCTTGAAACTGTGCTGATTGTATAGATCTTCTGTGTGTGAAGCATCCATGTTTTCACTGACATGGATGGAGACTGTCAGAGACACTGGACTGGTGGGCGGAGTCATACAACCACAGGGTGGACTGGTGGGCGGAGTCATACAACCACAGGGTGGACTGGTGGGCGGAGTCATGCAGCCATGGGGTGGACTGGTGGGCGGAGTCACGCAGCCATGGGATGGGCTGGTGGGCGGGGTCACACAGCCATGGGGTGGGCTGGTGGGCGGAGTCATACAACCACAGGGTGGACTGGTGGGCGGAGTCATACAACCACGGGGTGGACTGGTGGGCGGAGTCATGCAGCCATGGGGTGGGCTGGTGGGCGGAGTCACGCAGCCATGGGATGGGCTGGTGGGCGGAGTCATACAATCATGGGGTGGACAGTGATTATAGTCAGTTATTTTTGACAGTATTTAACACGTGTTAAACTTTGAGATTTGATTTGAGGTCGTAGAAGTAACCGTAGTCCCTGAGTGATGCAGGACGGACAGATTTAAATCCTGAATGAAATAAACAACAGATCCAGTTTTCAGATTTTAAAAATAGTGCTGCTTTAAACTGAAGCAGGAGCGCCTGAGTTTTGTGTCGTGTGCAGATGTGAGCTGCTGATGTGTTTTTGGGTTGGAGGCCAACACCACATCTGTTGGAGTTGTTAGCTGAGATGTTTGATGACCTCACACAGAAAACTGCGCTCTTTAATCTGATGACGTCGTCTGTTCTGGGACTTTCCAACATTTCAACATGATGGGAAAATGATTTTTTGCTTTAATCATTAAGCTTGTTTGAGTTTTCTCTCGCAGGGCTGTGATGTCGTGTTGCTGTTGAATCATTCTTCAGTTATGTGCTGATGATTTTTCTCTCGTCTCAGACTGAAGGAGGCAGAATCAGTTTATTACAACTTAAAAACATGTTTCCTCTTTGGTTAACGTTTCTCTCCCTGCTGTTGGAGTTCTCCTGGTTCTTTTTCATTCTGATGGTTTATATTTTAACATGTTCGTGTGATCTGTGTGTGTGTGTGTTTGTCTCCAGTATCCGACCCTTGACCCCTGTAAACAGCTGTGGTGCAGCGACTACCACAACCCCTTCTACTGTAAGACCAAGAAAGGTCCACCGCTGGACGGGACAAAGTGTGGACCTGGAAAGGTGAGGACACGTTCAAGTCAGACGCTCGCTAGTAGACAGAAAGTTTGTCCCCGAGTTTGTCAACAAAGTTTGACACAGTTAAAGGAGAGAAGAAAAGAGAACCTTCACATGAACCAGTGAGTGGAGACGTGTCAGTCACTGGTTCCCAACTTTTCCAGACTCTCCTCAGTCATCAGTTCAGGGTCCACAGTTTAATTTACTCAGCATCATACTTGTGTTTGGACATGTCTTCTAGATAGTCCGCTGTCTCTCTCACTCATTGTACAGCAGGAAACAGCACTTCAAAATAAAAGCTCTGCCATAAATTCACTGTACTTTAAAATAAAGTATGATTTTACAAACCTGACACATTCACCTGTGGTCCATTCAGAACAGACCCGTGACCCACTTTTAGACTGCCACCCAACAGTTGGGAACCAGTGGCCTAAAGGATGAATGTGTGTCCATCATGTTGGTCTGAACTGAGACACGTCACCATCTGTTGGACAGACTGTGGTTCATCCTTAATGTTCCCTCCAGGATGAACTGTAAGAACTTTACTGATCCTCTGACTTTACATCTAGCGCCATCATCAGGTCAACAGGTGAACATGTCCTGTACTTTGACTCCTGACCAGAAGCCTGCAGAACATTTCAGCCTGTTCTGACACCCAACTCTTCAAATACCACCGCTTAGTCAGGACGTCACCGCCAGACACCGACACTGAGACACACCAGGTGGCAGCAGGTTCTGACACTGAGGACAGGTGACGTAGTTAAAAGAGTGAGAAAGTCTCAATGTGGCAGGTGGGAGTTGGGGTGGACGGGTCAAACAAACTCTAGTCTTTCACCAGGAGCCTGCTGTTCATTTCCTCTGAAACCAAAAGTCAAGTTATTCTAATAACAACGTAGCGTGCTGGGCTGGTGACCGTGACATTATGTTGGTAACAAACTGACTTATTTTAAACCAAACCATGATGAGGTTTTATAAATCTAACCACCTGCTTTGGCAGCTCAAACCTCAGGAAATAAACTAAAGACAGAGTGTTTAACCTACATACTGAGTTTATTTTGAAAAGCCTGTCTGCATCTAATGAACATAAACCGACACGCCGACCCTGAACGTCAGAACCTGTCGCAGGTGGTTACCTGACGTGTCATATTCTGATGTGTAGGACTTCTGATGAAGCGTCAGTGTTTGATGAGTTGGGATGAGAACATGTTGAACATTCAGCTGTGTTTACTGATAATTAGCAAATGTTAGCATGCTAATGTGCTAGACTGATGCTGGGACTCAAATCACATCCTTCCATCAGTACACTTCAGTGCAGTACACTATGTTCACTATGTACTTCTTGCATGGTGCAGTAATTTCAACAGGGTAGTGTTGTCTCAAATTGCGCACTGATGTTTTGCACTTATGGAAAGTGATGATGGCTTTTTTTAACCGCCACTTCTTCTTCACTGTCTTCTTTTTAAATTGCAAACAGACGGTGGAGCATTATCGCCAACATTTGATCGCTATCTCCGCCCACACATAAACCAAACTTACGCCACAACAATGCTGATTAAAATGTGCCACCATAGCTAGGAACAAGTTAGCTAGCTAACAAATGCTAACATTAGCTAGTCAGTTAATGTTAGCCCTCGCATTAAGAACTGGACCATCGTATTTACAGTACTGACACAGTCTCAGTCCAAAGTCGTCTAATACCAGAGCATGGTCCTTGACTTCAGGCGTCAGACACCAACAAAAAAGCCGTCCTTTCATGTCGACATGTTACATGGCTGTTTGCCGCCTCTGTGCGGAACAGAACAGCCTGTCCGATGATGCTGCTGCATTTTACAAATATTTAAAACTTGTCCAGCGTCTGACTTCAGATCCGAAACTGAAACCTTCTGCAGTGAAGACGACAAATGTAACTACACCTGTAGATCATACAGCATACGCCACGACACCTGTAACATCAACACCCGATGATAAAATGTGCCGCCGTTAGCTAGCTAACAAGCTAACATTAGCATTACCGTTTGGTACCAGATAATGGCAGAATTATTGATCTGTTAAACAACCTGACGGCTTCGATCTGACAGCAGCTCAGTGAGGATGAAAATACACCATGCATTCATTTATCTGTGGTGGTGCGCCACGAATAAATTATCTCCGCCACATATAGATTTTTCTGCTTTTGGCGCTACCTGTTCGACCTCGCTCATAAACACATTATAATGGGACTCACTGTCTGTGAATGTAGCTTGTCGTTACAATTCCGGTGCAATAGGTGGCGGTATGCATCGAAAAGACGCACTTAACGCACCTGGTTCGCCAGAAGAAGAAGAAGAAGAAGAAGAAGAAGAAGGAGCAGACATAGTAGCAGAACGGAGCCAAAGACCTCTCGATACAAATATGTGGGCAAACAAGTCCAAAAGTGGTCCGAACAACTCTAACTCATCATGTTATATTAGCCTGTGTCTGTATTAACATAGCTGGAAGCTCAACATGTGCAGAGACATTAACTCACGCTGTTAGTAGTGTTAACTGCAGCGCGAGTCCCGTAGCAGCTCGCTCCCGTTAATCAGTTACAGCGGCTGCACCGGCAACGGGAGCGGCACGTCAACCACCGCCTGTTGCGCGACAACTCTCTATTTTACGCGGCTCTTCTATTTTTGTTGCGCTACGCTCCCCTACGCGACCCTCCAGCAGATAAAAACTACATGAAATAATGTGCTAAACGAGCACAATGTGTTTTTAAATGAATAAACCATTATCAGAGGTGATAATGCATTTACCCATGTTTATCCGTGACATTGTGTAAATGTCCGTGGCGGACATTTGAAAGCAAGTAGATGACAAACAGTACAGTAAACTTGTAGATAACTCAAATATATGTAATAACTTAGGTGGAAAATGCTTTAACATTCCATGCAGCCTCTCAGCTCAGCAAACGGTAAACAACCCCACTGGCTTCTCTACGTTTCGCTTCCGTACACAGTCAGTGGAGCCCAAATGAATACGCTGCGACGCTACGCTGACGTGACGCTTACATTTGCAGCCGGTGGAGCCCGGCCATAAGGTTCTGCTCGTTAGTAATTAACCACCCCAGCCCACCCCCACCGGACCACACCACCACAAATAGATTCCTGTCCTGTGGGAAACACTGAATACACAGTACATTAGTACAAAACTTCAGTGTTCACTGTGGTACTCTGACATGTCACAAGTTTGAAATGTGTTTGTGGCCCCGCCCCTTCCTCCAACATGGCGACCAATGAGGGTAAGAAGTGTCCAACCTTCACACTGAACTTTTTAACCGTTAAAAATCAAGCCTAAGCGCAGAAGGATCTGATTTCAGAAGCAGCGAGAAGTGGTGAACTTTGCTCCTGCTAAACATTAGCATGTTAGCATCTAGCTCAGAGCACCGCTCTGTCTCAGTACAGCCTCACAGAGATGCTAACATGGCTGCAGACTGGCTGTCCTTATGCTAAGCTAGGCTAACCACCTCCTGAAACCAGCTCCGTGATGAACTTCTTTGTGTCTCCATGGTAACCATGTCTCGTTGCAGCACTGTTTTAAAGGTTTCTGCATGAAGCTGACCCCCGACATGCTGAGACAGGACGGCAACTGGGGATCATGGAGTCCTTTTGGCGGCTGCTCCAGGTCCTGCGGGGGCGGGGTCAAGTTTCGGGCCCGGCGCTGCGACAGCCCAGCGTGAGTGAGCTCTGAGTCATCTGTGATGTCATCCATCAGAAGCACCAATCAGAGAGACTAACCTGTTGTTGTTCTCAGTCCAGCCAACGGGGGGCGCACCTGCTTTGGAAACAACTACGAGTTCCAACTGTGCAACAAAGAAGAGTGTCCGCCGCTGACTGACTTCAGGTCAGTAGATCTGCTGTTCACTGTGTCGTCTGTGTTTACTGACTAACTTCAGGTCAGTTGACGTCGTGTTGTTTGTCTTTCAGAGAGGATCAGTGTAACGTCTGGAATCCGTTTTTGGAACATGAAGGACACAAACATCACTGGCTGCCGTACGAACACCCTGACCGTAAATACACACTCGATGCACACACTGCAGCCACACACACACACACACAGACACACACACACAGTTTTCCAAACTGACAGATTAGATAAAAGAAGTTTCCTCTGCTCTGTGTGTGTGTGTGTGTGTGTGTTCACATGTTAAAGTCATCAGTCAGGAATCTGTTATTGGAGGGAAACTTGTGGCCTCTCGTCTCTTTAACTCTTTAATGTCTGAAAATATTCAGATTTCCTTCTCTTTAAACTCCCAATGTTCCACCTTAAATGTTCCACCTTAGATGTTCCACCTTAAATGTTCCACCTTAGATGTTCCACCTTAAATGTTCCATGCTCAGTATCTGTGTATGATAAATGAAGACCTTGTATTGATGTGTGTCTTTGTATCTGTGTGTGTGTGTGTGTGTGTGTGTGTGCAGCTGATGAGCGTTGCCGTCTGTTCTGTCAGTCCAAGGAGACAGCCGCCGTGGTTTCCATGAACAGAATGGTGCATGATGGGACGCCGTGTTCATACGGCGATGCCCACAGCGTCTGCGTCCGAGGAGAGTGTGAGGTCTTTATTTTGTTTCAGTTTCTCATGTTTTCTTTCTTTCTCAAGTCTCATTATATTAACCTCCTGAGACCCTGCGTCCTCACATGAGGACGTCTCATTCTGGGTTTCATCCTGTTTCACTCAGACCTGTTGTCCTCCATTCGTGGACACTCTCTGTCCCACCTAGTGGTAGTGAGACCACAATACACTAATCCATGTAAAAACAAGATGGCTGCCATCTCTGCCAAGACAGTTTGCAGCTGATCCTGAAACAGAAGTAGACAAAACCTGATCAGAGTTTATGGTTCAAACTTTATTTATGATAAATAATGTTTGTAGGTTGATATGACGACAAATTTAAGATAAGACGCTGTCAATAAGGAAGGACTCATCTGAGGACACTGGGACTTTATTATCGTCTCATCTGAGGACACTGGGACTTTATTATCGTCTCATTTCAGGACACTGGGACTTTATTATTGTTTCATTTGAGGACACTGGGACTTTATTATCGTCTCGTTTGAGGACACTGGGACTGTATTATCGTCTCGTTTGAGGACACTGGGACTTTATTATCGTCTCATTTGAGGACACTGGGACTTTATTATCGTTTCATTTGAGGACACTGGGACTTTATTATTGTTTCATTTGAGGACACTGGGACTTTATTATCGTCTCATTTGAGGACACTGGGACTTTATTATTGTTTCATTTGAGGACACTGGGACTTTATTATTGTTTCATTTGAGGACACTGGGACTTTATTATTGTTTCATTTGAGGACACTGGGACTTTATTATCGTCTCATTTGAGGACACTGGGACTTTGTTGTCATCTTGTTTGAGGACACTGGGATTTTATTATGGACAGACATTTCAGTGAAATGAAAACAGGAAACAGAATTTCTGGGTATCAGGAGGTTAATTTTATTGTATAGGTACAAAAGTAAAACAATATTAAAATGTTGTTTATTTATTTATTTATTTACTTTTATGAAATGTTTTTATGTTTAATTCCATCTCATTTTCTGTCACCATGTCCTCTGTCCCTGCAGCAGAGCACTGTGTTTAAACCACAGTCTCAGTACAGCCGTTATTCAGTATGATCTGATCTAAGGTCAGAATTCAAACTAACTTTATTGTCGTAGTGTGTCGACACAAACAGGAAGTGGAATCAGTTCTCAGTGGTTCTCAGTGTAAACTCAGTTGACAGCTCATGTAAACAGTTTGTGCGTTTGGACTTCAGGTTTATATTTTAGAGTTTCTCAGAGTTTAATGACTGAGTGTTGGTTTATGGAAGCGGGGGACGACTGAGGACCACACAGGAGACATGGACACGTCTCATGTCAACATTGCACCGTCCATTTGTCCTCCAACATCTCACCAGTATCTTTAGTTTAACCACCAGCAGTAAAGACGGAGTGCAGTTCCTGTAACACGTGCAATGTGCCACAACTCTTCAGATTGAAAATCTTTTTTTCAAAAATGTCCTGGTTGAGACACCAGACAGACAGACAGACACACACACACACAGACACACAGACAGACAGACAGACTGTCTGGTTAACCACGTGTGTGTTGGCTAAACGTAACCGTGTGTGTGTGACAGCTAAACGTAACCACACGTGTGTTACGTTTAGCCAACGGTTTGATCAGGTGAACGGTGGTGAGCAGTGTTCAAAGTCCTCGCCATCATCACTTTACCAGCACATGTCTGCCCCCCATATCTGAAACAGAACCCCTGATCTTCCAAATAAAATCCCCTCCTCTCCTCTGTCCTTGGTTCCTCTCCTCTGTCCTTGGTTCCTCTCCTCTGTCCTTGGTTCCTCTCCTCTGTGCTTGGCTCCTCTCTCCTCGTGCAGCACGTAGGTTGTGATGGACAGATAGCGTCGGACCAGCAGGAGGATCGATGTGGAGTCTGTGGAGGAGACAACTCCAGCTGTAAAGTCATCAAAGGAAACTTCACCCGCAGCACCAAGAAACAAGGTCTCTGAAAAACTCTAATGTCTGACTGAAACACCCTCTGGTTACACACTGACAGCTGGTTGAACCTCAGTCAGTCCAGAACGCCTGGACAGGAAGTAGATATATGTTCTGTAAAGTAAACACGTACCAAAAGTACATGAGTGTAACGGCGTTCTGTTGCTATTGTTTCCCTTTGATCATGTTTCTGATCAATAAATGATTATTGTTCCCGTTTCTTAGGTTACCTGAAGATCCTGGAGATCCCCAAAGGAGCCCGGCACCTGCTGATCCAGGAGTTCAAAGAGACTCCTCACATCCTGGGTAAGAGGAGGGAGGATGAGCCTGTTTGAGCCGACATGAACTTCTGTTCTCATTGTTTCTTTTCCTGCTGCAGCCGTGAGGAACCTGGAGACGGGTCACCTCTTCCTCAACGATGAAGATGTGCTCCCAGAGTCCCGAGTGCTAATCGAGAAGGGTGTGGCGTGGCATTACAGCAACATCGAGGAGCGGGAGTCCATCCAGACGACAGGGCCTCTGAAATATGGAGTCCTGCTCATGGTCAGTCCATCTGTACAGACACTCTGGCTGCTTTCACACCGTCATGCAGTTAACAACCACCTACCTGTGAGAGCATCACCCCAAAAACCAAGATGTTTTTAAAGGGATAGTGCACCCAAAAATGTAAATTCACCCATTATCTACTCACCCATATGCCGAGGGAGGCTCAGGTGAAGTTTTAGAGTCCTCACATCACTTGGAGAGATCCAAGGGGAGAGGAGGTAGCAACACAACTCCACCTAATGGAGGCTGACGGCGCCCCAGATTCAAACGTCCAAAAATAGCCTGTAGCTCTGACTGCCTCTCTGGGCACTGTGCTCACGTGTGTGCGCTTGCGCGAGACCGTGAGACATGGGCACCGCCTTCATGTGTGTTCACGTGCTTTCCTGGTCTCACATGCAAGCGCACACACGTGAGCGCGGTGCCCAGAGAGGCAGTCAGAGCTACAGGCTACAATGAGGCTAAAAACAGAGTTCAAATGAGGTTTTTCCAAACAACTTTTTATGTCGGGGCTTCAGGACACTTGGATCACTACGGACGAGCAGTATGGAGATATTTTGTGGTTTCAATTATGTGTTTTTGGACGTTTGAATCTGGGGCACCGTCAGCCTCCATTAGGTGGAGTTGTGTTGCTACCTCCTCTCCCCTTGGATCTCTGCAAGTGATGTGAGGACTCTAAAACTTCACCTGAGCCTCCCTCGGCATATGGGTGAGTAGATAATGGCTGAAGTTTCATTTTTGGGTGCACTATCCTTTTAAAAGCAGCTGCTTCACGCCATGACCAGTACCAGGAAGGTGCTTTAGTGAACACTGTGTGTGAGCTAACCTATAGCTGCGTACTATAGCACTATGACGCAAATCAGTGACATTACCAAAGACTTAGACTCAGTCACTAACATTATCAGCTCCTCCATCTCATCTTCCTTCTGCTTCCATGATGGTGCTATTTGATCAGCCGGGCAGGCAGCAACTGCCAGAAGTTCAGCTTAATGAACTCAGAAACCATATACCCCTACAGCCATGTTGGAAACCCCTTCCACTCATTGAAATGACTGGCGGCGCTGAAGAACCGTGTGGCTATGTGAGAGCCCTGTCAGTCATGTAGTGTTTAATTAGAGTCTAATTGCATGTTTCTGGCCATCAGGTCCGTTCCCATGGCGAGTCCAAGGTGACTGTATCCTATAAGTACGTCATCCAGGATCGTCTCCGGTCCTCACTGGAGTCCAACCTGGTACAGGAGGATGCCATCTTCTACGAGTGGGCACTGAAGAAGTGGTCACACTGCTCCAAACCCTGTGGAGGAGGTATGCAACTCTGCTGCTGGTAAACGGCCTAGTAGTCAGCTGTGTCATGTGGGTAACCAGGGTAACAGCGGCATAGTAGTTAACAGTGTTGTCTGGCTGCCAGGGAAACAGTACACGAGGTTCGGCTGCAGGAGGAAGGCGGATGGGAAAATGGTTCAGAGGACGTACTGCTCCAACATCAACAAACCAAGGGCCATCAGCCGCACCTGCAACACTGAGACCTGCAGTCCGCCACGGTAACGCACAACAGCTTGCCACAGTCACACTCTACAACTCACCAATAAATAAATCAGAAAGGGGGGAATGGTGCGTTATATAATGACACAGAGAAAAACGCTATTGTCCAATAATAATAATCCTATTGTTTGTGCTCCCTCAGCTGGATGACCGGGGAGTGGGGGGACTGCAGCGCCACCTGTGGTCAGACGGGGTGGCAGCGTCGTTGGGTGAGCTGCCAGCAGACGTCCAGCAAGGGGCAGCAGCAGCGCTCAGTCAACAGCAAACTCTGTGGTGAAGACCGACCAGAAGGGAGACGAACCTGCAACCGCTTACCCTGTCCTGCTGCCTGGCGAGCTGGGCCCTGGACCCCGGTATGAAGAGTGAAGCCAGGGCACTATTCACAAAGTCACACAGTTATTATACCACCAGAGTCCTCCAAAATGGTTGACTACCTCTAAGTCCCTCTAGTCCCTAGACTAATTCTAACTTCTTTTTTTCTGGAGTATCCCTACCTTTCTTCTGTCTTGACTACCTTTACCTTCCTCTTTCTGGGCCACCTCTGCCTTTGTCTTTCTGGACTGCCTCTACCTTTTTTTGTCTCTAGATTACTGCTACAGTCCCTCTTTCTGGACCACCTCTGCCTTCCTCTTGTTGGACTAACTTTACCTTCCTTGTTTGTGGACTACCTCTACCTCCCTTCTATCTTTACCACCTCTACATTTTTTCTGGTCTACCTGTGTCTTCTTTCTCTCTAGACTACAGCTGTCTCTGGATGACTACTACCTCTGCCTTGCTGGTCTAACTTTATCTTTCTCCCTCTGGACTGCTCTGGGCTACCTTCCTTGTCTCTAGACTACCTCTACCTTTGTTTTTAAGGACAACCCCTACCTTCCCTCTTCTTTCCTCATGCTGGATTATCTCTCCCTAATCTATAGACTATCTCTACCTTCTTTCTCTCTGGACTACAGCTGTCTATGGACTACCTCTACCTCCCTTTTGATGGTTTAACTTTACCTTTCTCTTTCTGGGCTTGTCTCTAGACTTCCTCTAACCTCTTTCTCTCTGGACTACTTTTAAATTCTTTATTTCTGGACTACCCCTACCTTGCTTGTCCCTGGTCTACCTCTGCCTTTGTCTTTCAGGACAACCTCTACCTTCCTCTTTCTGGACTAAGTGCTTTCTGAACCACCTCACCTCCTCAGCCAGTTTGGAGCTGTCATAAATCATGGATGTTGTTAAATATGATCTCAGATCAATAACTGATCAGTTTATAATCTGAACATCTGACCAACATTTTTGTGTCTGTAGTGTTCAGTGTCGTGTGGAAACGGGACTCAGGAGCGTCAGGTGGCGTGTTTAAGTCCAGAGGGTTCGGCTCGAAACTGCAGCAACCCTCAACCAATCACAACCCGCACCTGTCATCCCCCACCTTGTAACGGTAGGCATCAACCAATCACATACCAAATAGAGGGAGAGGGAGGGATGTTGGGAGATTTAGTCTGTGTGTCTCTCCCTGTGTGTTTGTCTCCTCCTGCAGGCGACCAAAAGAACGCCATCATTCAGTGGCTGTCCAGGTCCAACCCAGACTTCCCAGCTCCAAAGATCTCCTCCAGTAAAACACACTACTCCTCCTCTTCCTCCTTTCTTCTCCTCTCTGACCTCCATCTTTGGAGTTGACTGTGAATGTTACTCAGGTTGTTGATGTCTAAGATGGCAGCTGATAATTTAAAAATCGATTAAATAAATAAATCTGCCCAATAAGGTGAAAGGTCACCTGATTCCAGCTCTTCCTGTTACCTTAATCTATATGTCAAAATAAAAGCTAAAGACGAACTCTTCCTCTGCAAAGGAAAAAATATGACAACCAGGTGATTAACACCAGGTGTAAACGTGAAGACTGAGATCTGATGTCTTTGTTCAGATCATGTGTCCAGGTTAACACCAGGTGGAGGTGACGAGGTCTCTGATTTGTTTCTTTACACCACAACTCAGTAGATAAACCAGAACACATCATGATGGATTCACCGATCACCTGTTCTGCTCTGATGGTCAGACTTCAATAACTGTTGCTCCTGCTCTGTCTCCAGGGCAGCGTTGCCGTGGTGACCGCTCAGTGTTTTGTCGGATGGAGGTGTTGAGTCGGTACTGCTCCATCGCTGGATACCGTCAGATGTGTTGCAAGTCCTGCAGCGAGGTGAACCTCAGCAACTCGCACAACTCCAGCATCTTTGATAACTCCAGCACCTCCAGCAACTTCACCATCTCTGACAACTCCAGCACCTCCAGCAACTTCACCATCTCTGACAACTCCAGCACCTCCAGCAACTTCAGCATCTCTGATAACTCCAGCAACTTCTTCAGCAGCACAATCCTGCCGACCGCCAACAGCAGGTTGGAACATTCATTGACCTGGAATGTTCCATTAACAGCTGGTGCGGGGGGGGGGGGGGGGGGGGGGGGGGTTAAACCGTCCTGATCTGGCGTCACTGATCATTCTTGTTTTTGTCTCGTAGTTCATGGAGTTTAACCACAGAGGCGATGACATCAGCATCCACCTCCTCCTGGTCTGACAGCAGCTACATCACAAGTGACATCATCACTGACATCATCAGCTCGCCACATCCCAGCTTCACTGTAACCCCGCCCCCCACCGTCAGGAGCACCACTGACTTTGTGTATGTGGACTACGATGATTACGATGATTTTTCGTCCTACGAAGATCCTTCTATTTCCTCAGACACCCCTGACATCATCCCACCTACGACTACGACTACGACTACGACTACGACTACGACAACGACAACTACAAGGCGTCCAAGAAAAACGGCCCCACCACATTTATTCAAGAGGAAAACTACTTCTCCCACAATGCCCCCTGTTGCAGTTCCAATAGCAACCACTGAAGGTTACAGTCCAACCCCGGCACTGATCAGGACGTCTGCTGTCCCAGAGTTTCCCACAACACCATCATTTGATCTTGATGTCATCAACGCCACCACATCATCACCAAACAGAACATCAGGGAGACGGAGCCTTCCAACAGAAACTGAACCAACATCGTCATCATCCTCCTTCTTCCCGCTCTCTAAAAAGGATAACAACTCGGTGGACGAGGTCCCATACCGGATCGTGGGATTGGATGGTGACATCACCAGGGGGCAGCAGAACTACTTTGTGCCGCGGATGCCGCCGGTCCGCGAGCGAACGCAAAACAAACGAATTCAGCAGCTGCTGAACGAGAAACGACGGAAGGATCTTGTGAAGAGACCGAACAGGAGCAGAGAGGGCAGGACTGACAGGAAACACGCTGGATTATAGAAACACTTGTTGTTGTTGTTTTTCACTTGTGATGACGCATGTGCAGCTTGCTCACTTTCTGCTAATGCTAACGAACTCTTTATGAGAAACAGACTGCAGAGCCGACAGACAAACGACTGGAGTTGATGTTCTACCAGGTTCTCTGGATTTTAACAGTCATGTTTGTCATCATGTTTTAAACTATCCTGAAGTCCAGACTTGATCCTTGATGGTTTACCTGTCTGAGACCAGAATGTGGAAACGTCTGCTGGGTTCTTCTTCTGGTGTTCAGTTGTTTTACGTTCATGATGTTTGTACCAAATTACCCTGTTTCTGAATAAAGCAAAGTCTCATCCAGCTGCTGATGTCATCACGACTCGTCTTAAAGGAACAGTTCCTCTTCTTCTCTTCCTCACTGAGAATCAGGACCCAGCTGTTCAGAAGTAATCTGATCCAACTTCAGATCAAATCCTGAAAATGGGTTCAACAGAAAAAAGAATTCTAAATTCAGATTGGATCATGTGATTTGGTGTTGATCTGGATCAAACCTTCAGTTTGTGTTGTTCCAGTTCGTCCTCTTTCTGAAGTCATCAAATAAACCGCTGCTTTGTCAGTGGTTTCAGCGTTAGACACCGACACCAAAAGCCACCTTTAGCGGCGGTATGATACACCTCAGGGCTGCATCAGTTTGTAACGCAGCTGCAGGGAGCCTTTGGCACTGTTATGATACGCCATCGGTTGGCCTGACAGCAGCTGGCATGGCAGTATGATATGCTGCTGGACGGTGTCAGTTTGAAACGCTGATGATGATGAAATAACATAAGGAGCTGGAAAGTCCGTGTAGGGTGGACGGGACGGGAGGTAGATGGATGCATGTCTGTCCGTCCTGGAAGAGGGATCCCTCCTCAGTTGCTCTTCCTGAGGTTTCTACCGTTTTTTTCCCCGTTAAAGGGTTTTTTGGGGAGTTTTTCCTGATCAGCTGTGAGGGTCATAAGGACAGAGGGATGTCGTATGCTGTAAAGCCCTGTGAGGCAAACTGTGATTTGTGATATTGGGCTTTATAAATAAAATTGATTGATTGATTGATTGATCCAACAAACCCTGGACTTTCACTTGGGAGCCTGCGGTTCATTTCCTGTGTCGAGCCAAACCTGGGTTACATGCAGTGTCCTGGAACGTCAACAGGAGAAGGATGCTGAGTGTGTAACAGACGTGAAAGTCCACTGACAAAGCAACGAATGTGTTGATTGTTCAGAGGGTCTTAGTAGGATCAGGATCCCTTTGATCCAAAACATGAGGATGATCCTGATCCCAGCAGGAGGCTGCAGTCAGGAGCAAAATGTGATACAACTTTAAATTGGTCAAATATATAAACTTTTATTTATAATTTGCACTTGAGTTGTTCTTAAAGGGAAATTTCAGTTTATTTCAACCCGTCTCCTATCCTCCTACCGTTTAGTCCACTAAACAAGCTTTTTTTCCACAAAGACCGCCTCATATCGTTAGGATAAATGTCAGAGAACATATAGAAAACGACATGTAAACATGATGTCTTACCTTACCGGTGTGCTGCATGTTTGTAGTTTACCATTTAGCTCTGCTTTCCAAAGCGCGGCTGAAATCTGGCGAGAACAAGCAGCAACAGCTGGAAGGCAGAACCGGACAGTAGCCTGAGAAGTTCATTCATTTATTTTATGAAAGATTTATAGAATAATGGCTGACTTTTTGCCAGACTTAGACTTTGTGGAGGAGGAATTTGATTTTGCAGAGTTTGATGGCCGCCCTTATTTATTTGAGGCAGAATACACTGATGAAGAGCTTCGTGAAATTGAAGAACGGAGGAGGAGAGAGAGAGAGAGAGAGGCACAACAGGTAGAGGACGAGAGAGGAGGAATGGCTGCTGCAAGGCTGCGTAGCTCTGGAGATTGGTGGTGTACCTGTGAATGCTGTGCCCCAGTGCCCACAGAAGAGGAATGCCTCTGTTGCAAGGAATGGGACCGGTTGCAGCCTTAGCTAAATGGTAAACAACAAACATGGCAGCACACCGGTAAGGTAAGACAACACGTTTACATGTGGTTTTCTATATGTTCTCTGACATTTATCCTAACGCTATGAGGCGGTCTTTGTGGGAAAAAAAAGCTTGTTTAGTGGACTAACTTTGCACTTGAAGGTTGCCCGTTCACTTACGTTTTAACAGGTCTGACGCTACTATGCGCCCCGGCTGTATCTAGGCTAATGGCTAACATGCTAACTATTATTTTTATGTCACTAGTCACTTGAAACAAATTTAGGACGATAGGAGACAGGTTGAAATAAACCGAAATTTCCCTTTAACTTTTATTTTGGAGACACCAGGCTGCTTGTTAAACCTTTCAGTACAGTAAAGAAATAAAAGGACATTATGATCATACAATACTTCAGCTGTTCAGCAAATGTAATCTGGATCAGAATGATCTGGATTTGGAGACGCCATGTCTTGCTGTTCAGGATCAGATCATCCATCTTACTTTGTGCTGTTTTTCAAAGCAACATCAGATCTGATCCAGGTACAGAAATTAAAAGATAATTAAACCCAGACAATCAGAGCTTTAAACGGCCGACACATCACAGTGTCGGCTGCTGGCTCTGTGAAGATCAGGTTCAGTCAGTGGTGTTTGATGAGGTGGGTGCGCTACAGGTGGAGCGTGAGCGCGCTATATTAAATAATAGGCAGTGTTGGCCAAGCTACTTGGAAAGTGTAGTGAGCTAAGCTACTAGTTACTCTAATATTAAATGAAGCTTCACTACATCAAAGCTATCACCCTCAGAAATGTAGCAAGCTAAGCTACAGCAAAATGAAAGTAACTAGTGCAACTACATCCAAGGTTTTTACTAAATTGAACCAACTTCGTGCCGAGTCAGTGTTACCTTACTGATCAATAAAACTGTCAGTCAAACAGATAGGCAGGTAAAAAAGTTAAGTTCAATTAAGCAATATCACACGAGAGGGAGTGAAGTTGTACTGTGATATCGTCACGGCTGTGATTCGGTCGTAGGCATGAGGCCGCAGGCTGGTTTGTCAGTGTTTCATCAGTGGAGCTCAGTGACTTGGAGAAAAGCAACGTACTGTCAGATCAGAAGGCAGAGTCGGCTGTGCCTGTGAAGCCACAGTCCACCATGCAGTCACCAGAGACTTATTTCACCGGCTGCACAATTAATGGAAATGTGCAGATAAATGTGTATAAAGAGTAAGTGCCTGGCACACCATGTCTGCGTTACATAGCAACGGTGACAGCAGAGTCCTGAGGGAACTATTTTTGTTGACGGAAGACAAATAAAATGCTTAAATTATCTATTTTGTCCTCATTTTTCAACATTTCTTAATCAGCCTTGCTTATTTAACTGTTGAACTGTTGTATAAAAGCAATATCACACTCGAGCTCGTGATGTTGTACTGTGTTGTACTGTGATACTGTGATTGACCGAATCACAGCCGTGACAATATCACAGTACAACATTACTCCCTCTCGTGTGATATTGCTTAATTGAACAGTGAGCTGCACTAACTCACAGCACGACTCAAACCACAACAGCAAGAATGAAGACCTGCTTCAGACAGTCACAACATGGTCAAAAACGTACATGCGTGTATGTATGTGTATGTACACTGCAAAAACTCAACATCTTACCATGAATATTTATTTCTAGTCAAAACAAACCTCATTACAATTCAGGAAAATTTTCACTTGAAATAAGTAGAAAAAAAATCTGTCAGTGGAGCAAGTTTTTTTTCTTATTGCAAGCAAAAAGAAAACTTGTTTTGACTAGAAATGAGGCCAGTAAACACATGTTATAGTGAGCAGCATGGGAACTGCCCATTGTTCCGACCATATTAAACTCATTGTTCCGAAGTCCATTCCGAAATCAAATACTTCATCTTAATGACATATAACACTCATTATGCTTCAGCTGAATCCTCTAAGCAAATGACCATGTTGAACTGAAATTAGTTTATCACATTAAATGTCCAAAATTGTATGAAATTGCTCCAATGCGTTAACCAATCTTTGTGCATAATCACGCAGCCTGATATGCCCTGCAAACACAGTGGGACTGCTGTACACACCGTTGGTCTTTCTTCCTCTAACCCTGGATATTTTCTGAAAGCACAGAGCAAAGAAATGTCTTTTTTTCTCCCCTGGTCTGCTGTCAGCAGGAGCGGCGGCTGCAGCGGAGATTTCAGCACCAGACAGCGCACGTAAAAAGACTTGACAAGCGTCTCCTTTTAAATGTGTTTGCTGCTAGTGAAATTATACATAATAAATGAAGACAGTGACATATTTTCAATAAAAAACAATGAGTTGAACGTTCATTTCAAGCTATTGTTGTAGCCTACAGCGAGTTTCAGAATTGTGCGAGTGTGGACGCTACCGCGCTAAGTGATCAATAAAAGAGCTTAACTACTGAGAAGTTACTTGATTCAGAAAACAGCGACGCTACCACCAAGCTACTGAGAAATGTAGTTGAACTACAAACGTCCGCTACTGTAGTGACGCTACTGCCCAACACTGATAATAGGGCACTCAGACAGCGTCAAACAACATCAAATTGTCGGATTGTTAGTATAATTATCTGACAACAGAGGAAGGAAAGGAGAAATGAACGTCTGTGTTTACCTTTAGCTGGATTCTGACATGTCTTGATTATCTGGATGTAGTGATCTTGAAACGTTTTTTTCTGGATCAGGGCGATCAGATCTGATGTTGCACTGAAGTGAGGTGGATCAGCTGATCCTGGATTTACAAATCTCATCCAGATCATGTTTTTTGACCAACGTGTCCCAGATGTTCAGACTGATACTCTCAGGTTTGAGCTGCAGGCAGCTGCTGCTCAGCATAAAGACAGGAAGTAGGGAGCATCACCACCTGATCTGTAGCAGGAACTCCTGACCCGTGGGCTACCCTGACCCTGACGTTACATTTCAGTACCTAACCTCAAACATTTTCACCAATGTATCCTCAGAGAACGGCTCGTACGATTTGTATCCTACGAATTAGCGCCTCATGAATAACGTTACGTCCTTAACACACAGTTACATGATTAACTTAAAGTTACAGAGGTTCAGTTTAGGAAAAGAAATGTGATGAAGACGCACCTTAATATGACTCGAAGTTCATTCACAGTTCACACAGTCCTGAACAGTGTCTCCGGGGGAAAGTCCACCATCCACCTCGCCGACCTGCCTCCTTACAGACCGCTCAGGACATCTCCCTCGTTTACTCCCGTCAGCACATCGGTCACATGATCACAGCCTTTCAAAATACGAGGGATAAGTAAGAATTTGTGTGTGTGTTACTTTTCGTAGGACGGTACGGTTTGTGAGAAAAGCCTGTTTTCATGTGTAGAACGATTCAGGTTTCTTGTACGGATCGAGCAGCGACAGAAGCAAATAGCTCCGCCCAAAGACTCGTCTGAAACTCACTGATCAACATGTTTGTTTCATCTGAACAAAACGACGGTTCGTTTTAACGGGAAACATTTGGTTCATTAAACTCTGTCAAACTTGTTTCTCTTCATCAGAAGATGAATTAACTCGTCCTCTAAGACGTCAGGTCGTCAGGGACCGTCTGACTTCCTGTCTGACTCTGGACGTGTGGTTCTGTTCCTGGATCAGTTTGATCTGTTTTATTGGTCAGTTTATGAAACTGTGTTTCTCATGAGGAGCAGCTGCTCGTCTGTTCAACATCAGACTGAATTCACATCAGATGAGTCACAAGTCTGAGTCTGCACATCAGTGGAAACAGCTGAGGGCCGCACGCCGAGCATCACACGCACGCCGAGCATCACACGCTCCCTCACGCTCTTTGTTTTCATGTGAAAATGTGAAGATGATGAAGAGAAGAAGAATCAGCTGAAGTGAAATTTAAACTCGTCCCATCACATCAAACTTCAGATTTACTGTTTTTAATCTTTTCAAACGCAGACGACAAAACAAACATAAAAAAAATTTATTTACAACTTTAATGATAAAAACACAAAAGATAAATGAAAACAAAGAAAAAAAGAAAATGAGTTCATTTGTTGCACATGATTAATTATTAATTATAACCTTATAATCAGAATCTGATTTATTTATCATTAATAATTAATGACACAACATAAAATGAATCTTTAATATAAAAATGTATTTTGTTAGTAACGTGTGACATTTTGAGTCGAGGGTTTTTTTCTGTAAATTAAATTAAATATTTTGAAGAAAGTTGTTTCAGTTTAAATCGAATGACTTCAGTTATTTATTAACAATAAAACAATTAAATATTGTTTGACTGTGACATTATTAATCGATCAAATATTTCATTTTAAAATATCATAAAATAGTAAAAAACAAATGCCTGTAACTTCTTCAGAGTCCAAAATGATGTGATGTTATTGTTGTTAAAAATAATATAAATAAAATATAAAGCAAACATATGAAAACAAACTAACTTGAGAAATGACTTTGATGTTTTGTCACATTAGTTGCAGATGAATTTTATTTTCTGTGTAAAGTAATAAGATGCGAGGACAGAGGAAGAAACACAAAAAGTAAAAACACAAAAACTGACATTTTCAAGTTTCCATCAAACAACAGAAGTGAAAGAAGTGAACGTTCTCCTGTCAGAGGTCGACGTCTGTTTATATTGTTTATATTATATTATGGTGGTATTATGACATCACACAGTGTTTTTATCTGAAACTAATTAATCAATTTATTCATGAAACAATATAAAAAGTTTGCTTATTAAAATTACTGATAATGAAAATAAGATTTTCGGGTTGATCTTCAGAGGAACTGTCTGATGAATGTACTTTAAGTACTTTATTTACTTCACCACATTTTCACTCATTTACAGAACTCGGCTCAGTGCAGTAACTAAGTACATTTACACAGTACTTTACTTATTGGTACATTTCTGAGGTTCTTAGAGAGAAGAAATACTTCATTAATCTGAACTCACACACCTGAGTATTTTCATCTTCCATCTTTTAAAATGACCTCATACAGACACTAAATTTTGTCTGGAATGAAAATCAGGTTGGAAGACTTTAAATGTGTGATGACATCAGAACTTAACGTTGTGTGGACGTTCACGTTATAATGTTTTGCAGACGCTGTGTTTTGTTCTCCGTACGTCACAATTCAATGTTTTTATTCTACGTCCAGATGATGTTGGGACGTTTGACAGACATTGGCTTTCGGTTACTGTCAGTATTCTTCGTCAGATTGATGTCAGCGTCAGACGTTTTCCTGACATTGAAGTTTGGTCATCTGACGTCTCAGTTTACAGTAAATTCAATCAAATATAAACATTCAGCAACGTCGGTGGGCAGCTGGGTTCCTACGACATCCTTTGACTGCACTCTGTTCATCTATTCAATTCAATTCAATTCAATTTTATTTATAAAGCCCAATATCACAAATCACAATTTGCCTCACAGGGCTTTACAGCATACGACATCCCTCTGTCCTTAAGACCCTCACAGCGGATAAGGAAAAACTCCCCAAAAAAAAACCCTTTAACGGGGAAAAAAAACGGTAGAAACCTCAGGAAGAGCAACTGAGGAGGGATCCCTCTTCCAGGACGGACAGACGTGCAATAGATGTCGTACAGAACAGATCAGCATAATAAATTAACAGTAATCCATATGACACAATGAGAGAGAGAGAGAGAGAGAGAGAGAGAGAGAGAGAGAGAGAGAGAGAGAGAGAGAGAGATGCAGGTAATGACAGTAGTTTACAACAACAAGTTATAGTTCTGGCTACTGTGGTACAATATGTTGAAAGTATGTATTAATATCTGACAGTATACATGTGTGACAGTAGAAGTATGACTAATGACTAATGATGGCAGCAGCAGCAGGAGGCATCTGGCAGGACCACGGCAGCAGCACAACCACACACATCACGCTGTCCAGGCACCGCTGTGATATGAGTTAATCTGAGAGACAGTGGAGCACAAAGGCTCCGGAGAAGAAGCCGAGTTAGTGACATCCAGAATGGCCGAGTTAGCAAGATGCAGTAATAGAATAAGAGAGAGAGAGAGAGAGAAAGAGAAAGAGAAAGAGAAAGAGAAAGAGAGAGAGAGAGAGAAGGTGCCCGGTGTATTATAGGGGGGTCCTCCGGCAGACTAGGCCTAAGTCAGCCTAACTAGGGGCTGGTACAGGGCAAGCCTGGGCCAGCCCTAACTATAAGCTTTATCAAAGAGGAAAGTCTTAAGTCTAGTCTTAAATGTGGAGACGGTGTCTGCCTCCCGGACCGTAACAGGAAGATGATTCCACAGGAGAGGAGCCTGATAGCTGAAGGCTCTGGCTCCTGATCTACTTTTGGAGACTTTAGGGACCACGAGTAACCCTGCGTTCTCAGAGCGCAGTGTTCTGGTGGGATAATATGGCACTATGAGCTCTCTAAGATATGACGGAGCTTGACCATTTAGAGCTTTATAAGTTAACAGTAGGATCTTAAATTCAATTCTGGATTTTACAGGGAGCCAGTGCAGAGAAGCTAAAACAGGAGAAATATGATCTCGTTTCTTAGTTCCTGTTAGTACACGTGCTGCTGCATTCTGAATTAGCTGGAGAGTTTTTAAGGACTTACTGGAGCTACCTGATAATAGAGAGTTACAGTAGTCCAGCCTAGAGGTAACAAAGGCGTGGACCAATTTTTCTGCATCTTTTCGGGTCAGGATAGGCCTAATTTTTGCAATATTACGCAGATGAAAAAATGCAGTCCGTGAGGTTTGTTTTAAATGAGAATTAAAAGACAAATCTTGATCAAATATTACTCCGAGGTTTCTTACGGTAGTGCTAGAGGCCAGAGCAATGCCATCTAGAGAAACTATGTCATCAGATAAAGAGTCTCTGAGTTGTTTGGGGCCAAGAACAATAACTTCAGTTTTGTCTGAATTTAACATCAGGAAATTGGTGCTCATCCAAGTTTTTATGTCTTTAAGGCAGTTATGGAGTTTAGTTAATTGATTACTTTCTCCTGGCTTCATCGATAAATACAACTGTGTATCATCCGCATAACAATGGAAATTTATAGAGTGATTTCTAATGATGTTACCTAAAGGAAGCATATATAGAGTAAATAGGATTGGTCCGAGCACAGAACCTTGCGGAACTCCAAAACAAACTTTGGTACGTACGGATGATTCATTACGAACGTCAACAAACTGAAAACGATCAGATAAATAAGATTTAAACCAGCTTAGTGCTGAACCTTTTAGGCCAATTAAGTGATCCAGTCTCTGCAGTAGAATTTGATGGTCAATTGTGTCAAACGCCGCACTAAGATCTAATAAAACAAGAACAGAGACGAGTCCTTTGTCTGAAGCAATCAGAAGGTCATTTGTAATTTTAACTAGAGCTGTCTCAGTGCTATGATGCACTCTAAATCCTGACTGAAATTCCTCAAATAAATTATTATCCTGGAGAAAATCACACAGCTGGTCTGCGACTACCTTCTCAAGGATCTTTGACATAAAGGGAAGATTAGATATTGGTCTATAGTTGGCTAACACCTCTGGATCCAGGGTGGGCTTTTTTAGTAGAGGTTTAATTACAGCTACCTTAAAAGACTGTGGTACATAGCCTGTTAATAAGGATATATTGATCATATCTAATATATGAGTGTTAACTACAGGAAAGACCTCCTTAAGTAGCCTAGTTGGGATGGGGTCTAAGAGACATGTTGATGATTTAGATGAAGAAATCACTGCGGTCAATTCTTGAAGAGAAATTGGGGAGAAGCAATCTAAATATATATTAGGTCTTACAGCTGTGTTTGAGGTTAGATAGGTACCATCCTCAGGCAGGATTACAGCTTTAGATCCTTCACACATTCAGATTATTGATACAATCAATAATCACTGATGATGTAAAAAGTCATTAAATGAGCTGCACCTTCACCAGCTGATCAACATTAAACTGATCAACACACTCTGGTATTAGCACTTTTTACTGCAGTAAAACTGCTTTATTTATTTCACCTTTATTTAACCAGGAAGTGCCACTGAGATTAAAAATCTCTTTTACAGCAGACACCTGAGGAAGCAGCCAATCACAACACTTTGAAAATGCAACAAATACAACATATAATACAAAAATCCACAATAAAACAACAACTACTCAAACACGTGGGCCTCTCAGTCAAGCTACTTCCTTTAGATGGAGGTTTGATGCCTGTGAGGACAAACTCAGGACACCAAACACCCATGTATTGCCTGGCAGTATGAACTCCGGGCGGCAATAACCCACTCTCCGTCCTTGACAGCCGGAAGGAGAAGAAGAAGAAGGTAAAATGGCGGCCGCCGCAGTGAGGAGTATCGGCTCCAGTTTGGGTAAAAACCTCCGAGAGATCCGCGTCCACCTCTGCCAGAAGTCCGCGGCCAGTCAGGGGGCCAGGTGAGCTCCGAGCCGGCCTGCCGAGGAGGGAACGGCCGCTACGTCATCTACCGATATACGAGGAGAAATGATCCGCTGCCTGTTAGCTTAGCATCCTCACAGAGAATGACCTGAGCGCAGCTAACGGCTAACAGCTAACAACAGAGTGATCTGAGAGCAGCTAGTGGCTAACAGCTAACAACAGAATGACCTGAGAGCAACTAACGGCTAACAGCTAACAACAGAGTGACCTGAGAGCAGCTAGTGGCTAACAGCTAACAACAGAATGACCTGAGAGCAGCTAGTGGCTAACAGCTAACAACAGAGTGACCTGAGAGCAGCTAACGGCTAACAGCTAACAACAGAATGACCTGAGAGCAGCTAGTGGCTAACAGCTAACAACAGAGTGACCTGAGAGCAGCTAGTGGCTAACAATTAGCACAATGGTGTCAACACAGACTGTTACTTCGTCATTACCAGTACTCAGATGCGTCACTGCAGTAGAAACACCACAGCGTATAAATACTGAGATTAATTTCTAAGTTAACATCAGACTCCATAAACTCATCATGTGTAATAATATGAACACAAACTGGTTCATGCACTTTGAATGCTGCATCTGAAGACCGACTGCGTCACAGCGACGCGACGAGGCCGTCCCTTTTCAGAGGCTCCTTCAGTGCAGCCGTCTTTCCCAGAATTTGGAGGATGCAGCTGATGAATCCTTCATGGCCCAACCTATCCCAAGATGCACTGCACACCAATGACAATAATATATTAAGTTAACTAACAGTTGTTAACTAGCTAACGGTTAGCTGTTGTTAACATTACGTTAGCTAAAACCATACAGCTTAAACAATCTTAATTTAATAAGTTTACCTGAAAACGCTCCGTCAGCCAGAAATATATCAGACGATGGTGAATCATCTCCTCAACGATTAAATAAAACATATTTAATTACAATCTGTGGGTCCATTAGGGCTAACTAACTTATTAGCTTAGTCCTTATTTTGTCAAGCATGGCTGGTTGCTAGGTAACAGGAACGCCAACGGGTAACTGTTGATGCAACCAGGAAATCCTCCACAGACCAGACCGTCACATTTCAGAGACGTTTGGTTTGGCTAACGAAGGCGCCTCAACTGAGACACAGATATCGTCAGTACAAAGAGTGTAATGGAGTACCTGATGTACTCAGTTACATTACACATGGATTTAATTATTTATTAATAAGAGAGCGATGTGAATGTGTGTTTATGATCAAATGAATTATTGATGTATTCAGTCGTGAAATCAGGAGCTCAATTATCATCAGATGGATAAATTAATGAAAATCCTTTGAGCATTAAGAGTTGATATTGATCTGATATTGATCTGATATTGATCTGAAAGGTTCCTGCAGTTTGATGATGTATGTCAGTGTTTGGTCACGTCTGATGTCAGTCAGCAATGCTTACACTGTGTGTGTGTGTGTGTGTGTGTGTGTGTGTGTGTGTGTGTGTGTGTGCGCAGAGACTTTGTGGAGCAGCACTATGTGGCTCTGAAGAAGTCCAACCCAGACTTCCCCATCAGGATCAGAGAGTGTTCTGGAGTCCAGGCCAGAGTCTGGGCCCGATACGGTGAGTCTGAGCTGCAGCCACATGTTCACATTAACAACGGACGGAGGCTCAAGGTCCAAACTTCAGCTCTGAAAAGTCTCTTTGCTTCATCAATGGAGTCTGAACTGGTTCCAGTTTCAAACCAGTTCAGCTCAGCTGGTCCCAGTAAATGAACCCAGACGGACTCTGTGGTGTCACACTGTCCGTCCGTCCGTCAGCTGCTGTCGCTCGACATCTTTAACCCTTTAAAAAGTGACGCCTTCAGCAGGTGGTTGTTTGTGTGGTTTAAACCCATCTGAAACTAAAACTGTCAGAACGTTCATGGTTTCATCAGCAGAGAGCTCAGGCTGCTGTTCTCACCGCCATCATGACATCATGTCACGTTACCTTGAGGGGTGCAAACGTGGTGACATCATGGCGTCGTTTAAAAACATTGTTAAACTGATGAAAAAAACAGAGGGAGTGTGATGTCACTGTGATTCAGTCGAGGGCACGAGGTCACAGACCGATGATCTCAGATGTTCCTCCAGTCTGACCTCACTCTATACAGCAGCTCTACACGCTCCGTTTATCAACAGGAAAAAGTGCCGACAGGTTCTATTTGGCTCCGCCCACACAGATAGTTCGACAGTTGGACTGTTGCTAGGCAACACATAAACTCTCCTGCACACTAACATGCTGCTCTGTAGGTCGACACGTCACCAGAGAGCTGTGTGACATCAGTCTGATGGTCTCTGTGGTGGAACACGTGTTTAATCAGCACGCCGCGGCGTCTTCTGATGTCACATGATCACACCTGGAGATTTACAGTCAAGTATTCAGGCTTCTGTCCGTTCATCATTTAACTCAGATGTTATTGGTGGAGACACGTGTCACGTTGTGCTGCAGAGATCGTTATGACGACTAATTAATGATTAACTCTGACACACACAGCGTTCTACTGTATGTCAGCACGAAACACTCCTGTCCAATCAGATCGCTCGGTCAGATCTAACTGTTCTATAAAAAACATTTGAGGAAGTGACATCACAGTAATCGGAGGAGCTGCAGCCAATCAGAACATCTGGGTCGACTGAAAGTCTTCTGCTGTTTAAACAGGATGTGAATTATGATCAGTAAATATAGTGATGATGATGATGATGATGATGATGATGGTGGTGGTCTGTGTGCAGATTTCGGAAAAGAGAGGAGCGTCTCCGTGGACAACATGTCAGCTGATCAGGTGGCCGGCGCTCTGCAGACTCTGGTTCAGTCCAAACCCTGACTGCCCCCCCCCCCCCCCCCCCACCCCCCGTGCTGAAGTGGTTCAGTCCAAACTTCCTTCATTCACTCTGTAAATGTGTTGATATGAAAAATAAACCTCTGTGATGAACGTCCATGTTTTTATTACTGACTGTGTCCTCTGACACGTCTCACTGGGACTATACTGGGTTTATCTGGTTACTGGGACTATACTGGGTTTGAATGGTTACTGGGACTATACTGGGTTTATCTGGTTACTGGGACTATACTGGGTTTGAATGGTTACTGGGACTATACTGGGTTTGAATGGTTACTGGGACTATACTGGGTTTAACTGGTTACTGGGACTATACTGGGTTTGAATGGTTACTGGGACTATACTGGGTTTGAATGGTTACTGGGACTACACTGGGTTTAACTGGTTACTGGGACTATACTGGGTTTGAATGATTACTGGGACTATACTGGGTGAGGTTGTTTGGTCTTACTGGTTAATTGTAACTTCCCTGAGCGTGTATTTAACCAGTGACTGAGTCTGAACCGGTCTGCTCTCAGGTTCACACTCAGCAGCACAAACAGACCAAATCAAAAGAAAGTTACAAAACGTTTCATGTAAATTAAAACCATCCTGAGGAATCTAATTCTTCAACTCTGGATTTAAAAACATTTAACGAGACGAATTTATTGGGTTATAAATCACTGGCTTCACAACACATGAATACCTTTCCTCTGGTTCCTGTTGGGACATCAGGGACAGGGCACAGATGTCCTGAGGACACAAAGAGGACACAAAGAGGACATACAGGTGGTGAGGGAGTTTTAAAGTTAATTTGTTTTATGATCATTAACAATAATCAATAGATGTCTGAAGATCTATGAGGCAGATGTTTGAATGAAATATCTGTACAACAGAAGAAACAAACTGTTTACTGGCTCTTTGAATGAACAATTCAAACTTTAAATAAATCTATTTTAAAAAGAAGCTTCAGTTTGAAATGAACACATGAAGTCATGAACACATGAACCTCCTCTGATCATTAATGAGGAGTTTAACACACAGAGGAGGTCAGTCAGTTTCGTGTTGACAGACAGACAGCATCTTATGAAGCTGTTTGAATCTTGAGTTGATGAAGTGTGTCTGTGTGTGCTGCTCATGTTAATGACTGAAGTGTGGATGGGTTATTATAATAACTGAGTGAATGCAGAGTGATGCAGCAGAAACACCAGCTGGTCCTGGAGAACCTTCAGCAGCAGGAGGTGCAGTGACTCTGGTGACCTGAGGGGGGCAGCACTCACACACACACACACACACACACACACACACACACACACACACAGAGTTATGATGACGTCACCGTGTTCTCTGACTCAAGAGGAAAACACGACAATAACAAAATGATTAAAAACATTTTAACCATCAAATAATCTGAGTTTGATGTTTTTTATTAAACGTAAGGAGCTCAACACGAGTCACTCTGTAGTTATTTATTTATAAGAATCAATGTTCAAATCATGTTTTTGTTTGACTGAAGACGGAAATTAAATCTAAAAAACATTGTGTTTGTACAACCTTAAAAAGTGTGTGTTTCAGTGTGTGTGTGTGTGTGTGTGTGTGTGTACGAGGAGTTAATGGGAAGCACAATACTATACAGATGTACACACACAGTTTATTATTTAATATCTAAGGCAGTTGTTTATTTGTAGATATTAGTGGTTGTTTATTAGTTTTGGAGAGTTGTTGACAGTTTGCTGTTTAGATGAGAATGAGCATGGAGGAGGGTTATATAAGTTTACACTTCATCAGTCTGTTGATGTTTTATTTGTTGTTTCTATTTTTGTTTTGCTTGAAATAAAGTAAATAAAATGAAATAATAATCAGTAACCAGTATGATCATCTTTACCTCTGTGCAGATGAAACTTTAATTTCTGTTTCATGTTTGAGGGAATCATTTTATTTAAACTCTGATATTTAACTCGTCAGACACAAAGTTTAACAACATGTTTCATCACAGGATGAATGTGACTCTGGATCATTGTGACCAACATTTATCTCTGTTTTTTAATGTTTTCACAAACTAAACTGTTCCTGGAGAAAAGAATCATCAGCTAACAGATCAGTGTGAGTTTGACATCAGTCATTTAACTGTGACTGTTATTTATAAACTTATAAACTACTGATTATAACTGATGTCACTGACATTGTGCTCACCTACTTTAACTGGAGGAACATTTTCTTTTACTGTGACGGAGTATTGTTACAAAGTGGTGTTAGGTATTATTAGAAAAAGGAATGAAATAAAAGTGTGTAAATATAAATTGATAAAATAAAGTAGAAATGAAATGTGCATCATGCCGCCGTGTTTATTACCAGTGCTTTAGATATACACATTAGAATATTACAGTAGAGTATATATATATATATATCTATATATCTGAGGCTGTGAGGCTGAACATGTGACTGCAATATAAACATCAGTTGAATAAACAACAACACTGATATTTCTGCTGCAGTAAACGAGGTGAATATTATTGATCTGTGGTGTGATGTCATCATGACCATAATCATTTCTTGTATTTTTGCATGCCTAGTTTTTTAAGTTTTTAAGTTAAAATTTTGAAATGTTTGATCTGACTCTTTCCCCTGGCTGCTGTGACACTGGAGTTTCTCAATTATAGGATCAATAAAGGTTTGTCTTATCACTGTTTCTGTGGTTAGATAACTGAACAGGAAGTGACGTTGGCCACAACAGAGTGAAGTTCCGGTGAAGAGGCTAACAGAGCTGCAGCGCAGATAGCTACATGAAATAAATAATCACAGTGAGGTTTAGTTTTCGTCGTGTGACGGCACCAGGCTCGTCTTCAGACCGACGGAGAGCAGCCACACTCCGCAGAGATGCCTGAAAGTGAGTCCGAGCTCCGGAAGTCTGTTAGCTTGCTCATTATTAGCCTGCGTTAGCATCATGCTAACTGACCTGTTAGCATGATGCTAACTGACCTGTTAAATGAAGAGACACAAAGCGGTTTACTAAAACAATTCTGCCGATTGAACTCAAACTAAACGCGAGTGTTAATGAAGCAGAGTCTCTTTGTTTCACCGTATAAACACTGAGTTACCGTCATGAGGTTCAGCTTAGCTTAGCTTATCTTAGCTTAGCTTATGTTATCGTAGCTCTACTCCTCTGCGGTAACATCACACCAAACTCCGTTCATATTTTTGCTAATTTAAAGCTTGCTCGCTCGGGCTGCAGAGACACAGAGCTGACAGGACGGGACTATATGATTTGAACAACAGAGAGGATTCACTCTTTACATCGGCTCCACTGCTGCATCCCGTTAACATCCCGTCAATCGCCTTTTATAATTAAATTGCGTATTTTGCAGTTACATGTAACGTTAGTGTAAAATCACACCAAGCTTCGTTTACAGTTGTGTCTGTTTAAAGCTGTATTGCTCCGTCTGTAGAGACACTGCTCAGTTTAACCATCAACAGCTGATTAAACACGCACTAAACACGTTTATTAATGAAGCAGCGTGCTTTTATATTTCACCATATAAACACTGAGTTATCTTCTTTACGAGGCTCAGCTAGCTTAGCTTAGCTTAATTTAGTTTAAAAATATATATACATATGTGTGTGTATGCGTGTATACACATACATATAAACATATACATACACGTGTATATTTGTGTGTCTATATATATATATATATATATATATACATATACATAAAACACGTGATGATCTGATGAAACGAGCTGACAGGATGTGAAGGAGTTAAAATCGTGTGCAGCAGTAAAACGACACATTAATACATCAGAGAGAATAAGAAACACTGACTTGCTGCAGTGAGGCTTTAATGCAGCAGTTAGTGTGTGACAGGGTGATGTGAGGCTGCAGCTGATCATCTGAACATTGTTCTGACGAATCACTCAAACAAAGTGTTTGCCTTTAACTCTGAGTCTGTTTCCTTCATCAAACCTTTGTAGAGATCATTTTAGGAAAGTCATTTAAATCCTTAATCATTGACGAGATGATGGCGTCAGTGGCCTCTCCTGTATGTATATCAGCTGAGCTGCAGCGCCCCCTGCTGTCACTAACATGTTGTCTCTGTGTGTTTCAGCTGAGAGTTACTCCAACCCTCTGGCTCCTGAGGGCCACGAGCTGGACGACCACAGAGCTGCTGCTCAGTCAGTATCACTGCACCCTGTCTGTCTGTCTGTCTGTCTGTCTGTCTGTCTGTGTGTTAACCATGTGTGTGTTTCCTCAGGTCCAAACTGACCAACGATGACTTCAGGAAGCTACTGATGACACCAAGGGCGACGCCCTCCTCAGCCCCGCCCTCCAAATCCAGACACCATGAGTGAGTGAAAAAAACACAGACGATGATGATGACGATGATGATGACGATGATGATGATGATGATGATGATGATGGCTGAATCCAAATTTCCACACTTCACGGACCTTGCGGGCGTGTTCACGGGAAGTCTGGGAGTGCTGAGGGCTCTAAGTCCACAATTCATTCAGTCCACAGGGGCCTCGAGGACTTTCAGAGTCCGCTTGGGGCGCAGACTTCACCAGTTTAATTACCCACAATTCATTGCAATACAGACGTGACAGAAAACACACACACACAAAACTAGGGATGCACCGAATATTTGGTAACCGAATATTGCAAAAAAACACACATTCGGTATTCGGTGGAATAAGTGAAAAGCAAGGCCGAATAATAGCGGTGTGTTTTGATAACGCAATCAAACAGCGTGCCGTGATGGGCGGAGTAAAATGTCGGCAGTGTGGCGATCCATCCGTCACCGCACTCGTATTTGCGACTAAAAATAGTTTTGAGCGAGCAAAATAGGCTTAAATCATTCAGCACGCTGTGCGAGCAGCCTACAGATTTCAATTAGCAGCAGAAACGAAAGGCGAATCCCACCGATTGCGGGTTGAACGGGGGTCACAGACACAGACAGTAACGTTAATGTATTCCTGTCAAATACGGCGGCCATCGGCTTACCGGCAACGGAGAAGTCGACTCCAATAATATCCTCTTCTTGGCGTGTGGACTGCCCAGAAGTACCTGAACAGCCGAGCCAGCCGAACACAGGTATGTGACGTGTCAGAGGAGAAACGAGCCGTTCACGGTCCACAAACCTCACCGCACTTTAGGGACTGTTCTTTACTTATGAAGGGACTGTTCTTTACTTGTCAGGGGAGGAGGGTGGCTGGTTGATTCTTATTTTATTTATTTATTTTATTTTGATCCCCCCTATGTTAATCACTTATTGATGCTGTTTTTGAAGTATGAATAAGTCAATAAGTAATTTATTCCATTGAAACATCATTGATGTATTATAGAAAAGTGATTTATCTTTTTATAAATGACAAAAGGCTCATCTGCCTCATTTTCACTGTGGTATCATGATACTACTCAGAACCATGATATTTTCACTGGTATCGTACAGTGGGTCCCAATTTTGGTACCGTGACAACACTAATCTGGAGGGTTCATCTGCAAAAACTAATGAAAAACTAAACAACGGTACTCAATATTCGACCAAGCATTTAATATTATTCGGCTTCGGCCACAAATTTTCAGTTCGGTGCATCCCTACACAAAACCACATATACTTATTATAAAATATAATATAGTGTTTGTGTTTAAAGTTGTGTAAGGGGCCCTCGTCTGCAACAAGAGGAAGATACCAAAATTACCAGCTAATATAAATTGTTTTTGTTATACAAATTATTATTATTATTATTATTGTTATTATTATTATTGTTAAAACCATGGCCATCTGTGACACGCTGACAGCCATAGCTAACACAAACGTCATCATAGTAACTTTTCACAATCACTGCCAAACTCACCTGTTTGTCTTGCGGAGCAAATGCCTGAATAACTAGGTCAGGTAAACAACCCTCGGCCTCTAGTATCTTGTCAGGAGTACAGCGATGACGTAGGCGAGTGCTGCAGTGATCACCGTACTCATGATGGTCTCTCAAATGTTCCCACGGAAACGAGTGAAACAGACTCCAAGCCTGTCTGTTAGCTCCGTCTATAACGCTGCAGACTCCCACTCACTGGAGACTCTACGTGATGACGGTGAAGACGACACATTACGTACGCCTGAAGTCTGCGAGGGTTCAGTCTGCAGGTCCAGAGGGTGGAGATTTGGACTCAGCTGAAGATGGTGTGACATGGTGATGAAGATGATGGTGGTGATGATGGTGATGATGATGATGATGATGATGATGATGCAGGAAGTGACTTGATGACTTTTTTTCCCAGAATGCCCAGAGACTACAATGAGGATGAAGATCCTGCAGCGAGGAGGAGGAAGAAGAAGAGGTGAGAGAGTATTGATGATCAGTTTGTCTTATTGATCAGTTTGAATTAGAATCTGGTTTGTTGATTTTCACATCAAGGATTTTTTGTTTTGTTTTATTGGTTCGCAGACAGCACAAATATGAACACAACAACAAACAAACAATAACAATATGTTTATAAATATATGTTCCAGTGAGCAGAGACAGTCGTCCAGAATGATGTGCGTTAATGTGACACATAAAGACAGATGTTAATGTGTGGATGGATTGTTATGTTGACACGCACGCCACAGCTGGAATTCAGTTCCTTTGATGTTGACACAGTCTGAGCAGATCATTGGTCTCATCTCAGAGAGTTTCAGTCTGGATGTTTCAGTCCGACACAGGAAGCTGTTTCAAGTATTATTCCCACAGTCACGGAAAACCTGGAAAAGTCACCGAACTTCAGTCCCATTTTCCAGGCCTGGAAAAGTCCTGACATTTTGTTGCATGTGACAAAGTTGTTCCATCTGAAGCTGTTGATGTGGCACGGCTCGAACACATGTGACGTTTGTTTACAGTCCTGTTTGTTTATTTTCTCCCTGTGTTTGTGTCGCACTTCGTGTCTGCTCGCCAACTGAAATCATGTTTCAGTAGTTTGAATCTGAGATGTTTAAAATACATCAGCCAGTTTCTTTTTTTATTGGTCCTTGAAAAGTCTGGAAAAGTTTTAAAACTTTATCCATGAAACTGTGCAGGACCCCGACCCGTACAAGGAGAGGTCAACATGATATTCAGCCATATGAAGTACAGTCAGAGAGTGTTCTCTAGAGCCACACAGTGGATACAGGAAGTGCTTACTGCAGTCAGGAAACACCCCCTGACCCCTGCACTGAGCGTCTGTCACTGACATGTTGACCAGCGTCTCCCCAGTCTGTTCTGTGTGTGTGAAGGTGTGAGTCTGTTCATTGCTGCTTTAACTGGTTACTGATGTGTGTTGTTGCAGTTATTATGCTAAGCTACGTCAGCAGGAGATGGAGCGAGAGAGGGAGCTGGCCGAGAAGTACCGAGACCGAGCGAGAGAGAGACGAGATGGAGTCAACAAGGACTACGAAGAGACTGAGCTCATTAGCACCACCGCTAATTACAGAGCTGTGGGACCCACTGCTGAGGCGTGAGTAGTGCTAATGCTAACAGTGCTAACAGTACAGCTAACTACAGAGCTGTGGGACCCACTGCTGAGGAGTGAGTAGTGCTAATGCTAACAGTGCTAACAGTACAGCTAACTACAGAGCTGTGGGACCCACTGCTGAGGAGTGAGTAGTGCTAATGCTAACAGTGCTAAAGACTGGCAGTAATGATATTTGTATATCTGCACTTTATATATTTGCTGTGAGTATTTATACTTAATATTTGTAGTTGATATTTGTTGTGTGTGTTTCAGTGATAAATCAGCAGCAGAGAAACGTCGTCAGCTGATCCAGGAGTCTAAGTTTTTGGGAGGTGACATGGAGCACACTCACTTGGTGAAAGGTCTGGACTTTGCTCTGCTGCAGAAGGTTAGTCTTCATGAGTTGTCATTAGCATTAATGCTACATGTAGCTTCACCAGACAAACAGCTGAAATGAGCTTGCTTGTGTGTGTGTGTGTGTGTGTGTGTGTGTGTGTGTGTGTTACAGGTGAGAGCTGAGATCACCAGTAAAGAGAAAGAAGAAGAAGACATGATGGAGAAAGTCCAGAAAGAAGCAAAGTATGAACCCAAATATAACCTGATTATAAACTTTATATAGTTTTCTTTTTAAACTTAGTTTTTTTCTAAAACATTTGATCCATTTGACCTTTCACCTGTGTGTCTGACCTTTGACCTGTGTGTGTGTGTGTGTATCTCTTTCAGGAAAGACGTGGAGCCGGAGGAGAAGATTGAGTTTAAGACTCGTCTCGGTGAGTCCGATCATCTGGTTTAATACCACCATTGTCATGATGATGATGATGATGATGATACTTCAGCTTCAGACTCTGTATGTGTGTGTGTGTGTGTGTGTGTGTGTTTGACCTCACACACTCACGCCATACAAACAAAGAAAGGATTTTAAAAAAGTTTGGATATTGTGATAAAAAGTGTTTTAGTGTTATTGAGAAAAATGTATTTTGATTTTAAAAGTTTAAATATTTTGAGATAAAGTTTATTTGTGTGAAACTTTGATGTTTTGAAAGAAAAAAAAATTATTAATTAAGTTGAAATATTTTGAGATAAAAATTGCAGTGCTTCAAGTAAACAAATATTTTACGGTAAGAAGTTTGAATTTTATAAAGTGAATATTTGCAGTATAAAGTTGTGATATTCAGACAGAAGCTGTGACGTTGTTTCATGTTTAAACTCTTTACTCTGTCATTAAAGGAATATTCCACTGAAATCAGACTCTACAGAGCTCTGTCTGTGTTCCTCCTCCTCCTGCTGATGTATCTTCTCCTCCTCCTCCTCCTCCTCCTCCTCAGGTAGGAATATCTATCGTGTGGTGTTCAGGACGGGTCAGGTGGAGAGGAACGAGCTCTTCCTGCCCGGCAGGATGGCGTACGTGGTCGACCTTGATGATGAGTTCACTGACACCGACATCCCGACTACTCTGATCCGCAGCAAAGCCGACTGTCCGAGCATGGAGGTATGGCCACGCCTCCCCTGTGACATCACGTTCATGTAGCTGACACTGATTCTCCGTCTGCTCGCTCTGAGTCTCTATGAGTTATTAACATACTGACATCATGTGACGTCTCCGTATCTCTCAGGCTCAGACGACTCTGACCACCAACGACATCGTCATCTCGAAGCTGACTCAGATCCTGTCGTACCTCCGCCAGGGAACACGACACAAGAAGATCAAGAAGAAGGACAAAGGTAACGTTACCTGCAGCTGCTGTACTGTGACTCCTGCAGTAATTATACAAGTACTGTAGGTGTTGGTAGAGTCAGTGTGTGTCTGACACTAAGAGTTATCATATTGCAAGACTAAAAGTTGCAAAAAAAAAATTTAGACTGAAAGTTTTAAAATTAAAACTACACGTTTAGGACTACGTGTCCTAAAATTCTGAGATGAAAAGTTGTAAAATTTTACGATAGTTGTAAAATATTTTTGACATTAAACGTAACATTGTGAGACTGAAAGCAGACTTAAGCTCGTACAATTTTTAGACTTAAAGCAACTCTTACCTTTCTTGCATTTCACACAGCACTTAGAAAAAATTTGAACATCCACAACTCCGCCTCCCTCCAGAGGCCTACTCCTCCCTCCTCCATTACGTCCTCATGACGTCTATGTTAAACATAGGCGTTGGCATGGTAACGTTAGATACACGGAAGAGAAGAGCGAGTGTAACGTTACAACCAAGACAGTCAAACACAACCCCGGAGTTTTAAACTCAGCCGGAGTCAGTGATGACTGATGAGTTTTAGAATAAGGTTACAGTGCTAACGTTAGATAGTAGCGTTAACGTTACTAGTAAGTGGAAACGCACAAGGAAGATAACGTTAATGTTTCAGTTGTTTCAGCATTCGGTCCGAATGCAGTGATTGGTCGGAGTTTTCTCAGAACATATGAGAATGATATAATCATGAGTTTTTATCTCTGCTGGAATTCACTTACGTTTCAGTGTGCCATCAGCTTATTAATAGCATTTTAACCTAAACAAAGAAAAGTGTAACATTTCCAGGAAGGTGAGTGTTGCTTTGACACTAAAAGCCGTATTCTGAGACTGAAATTTACAAAAATAAAATGAGACTAAAACTAAAATTTCACAATATAAGTTGTGAAATTTTAACAGTCATAAAATTTCGAGACTAAACGTGGTAGTATTACGAGACTAAAACTAAAAGTTGCAGAATATTAAGACAGAAAGTCGTAAAAGTTTTCAGACTAAAGTTGTAAAATTTGTTAATTAAGAAGTTGTACTTT
Source organism: Epinephelus malabaricus (assembly GCA_037127435.1). Taxonomy (NCBI): domain Eukaryota; kingdom Metazoa; phylum Chordata; class Actinopteri; order Perciformes; family Serranidae; genus Epinephelus; species Epinephelus malabaricus. The sequence continues at coordinate 492,040 of JANUFT010000010.1, forward strand.
GGGACCAAAAGCTGCAGTGTTCAAAGATGAAGAGTAAGAAGTATTTTGTCCACTCTGTGGACAGACAGACAGACAGACTGTAGTTTATCTGATGAATGAATTCAGTTAATAAGTGTGTTTGTGTTGTAGGTAAACTGGATGATAAGAGGGCTCCTGAGGCTGATCTGAGGTCAGTACACAACAACACCACCGGAACTCTTCTTCTTCTGTGTCTCAGTAAAACTCTCCATCACAACTCTCCTCTTTGTGTTTCAGCATCTTTGAGGACATTGGAGACTACATCCCGTCCTCCACTTCGTCCTCCAAACCTCCCAAAGACAAAGACAGACACCGAGACAGAGAGAGGGAGAGAGACAGAGAGAGGGACAGGGACAGAGAGAGGGACAGGGACAGGGAAAGAGAGGACGACAGCAAGAGCAGGAGACACAGTTACTTCGAGAAACCACGAGGAGACGAACATCAGGTGAGACGGATGGACGGACCCACGCGTGTTTGTCATTATTATTATTACCATGGTTATTACTGAGACTAACTGCCTGTCTGTCTGTCTGTGTCTTTAGGTCATGGACGTGGACGCTGGTACATCACTTTATTTCTTTTTTTAAAAACATCGAGTTCACAGTCTGAGAACAGACTGATGATAAAGAAACAATGAGTCGTTCCTGATGTCCCGTATGTCACATATCTGTCTGTCTGTCTGTCTGTCTGTCTGTCTGCCTGTCTGCTTGCCTGTGTCCTGCAGGTCCTGGATCAGTCAGAGAGCAGATCAAGATGATCAATGAGAAGTTTGCAGGAGCAGCAGGCAGCCAGTGGCCGGGCCAGGAGCCATATCCTTCTGTAACTCAGCAGCTGATTGGTTCATAGCTGTCACATGTTATATATGAGCAGCCTCTGTGATGGAGATATATATATTTATATACTTATATAACCCATATAACTCTGTAATATTTTAAACACAGGACAGGTGTGTCTGCACACAGGACAGGTGTGTCTGCACACAGGACAGGTGTAGCGTCTGTACACAGGACAGGTGTGTCTGCACACAGGACAGCTGTGTCTGTACACAGGACAGGTGTAGCGTCTGTACACAGGACAGGTGTGTCTGCACACAGGACAGGTGTGTCTGTACACAGGACAGGTGTGTCTGCACACAGGACAGGTGTGTCTGTACACAGGACAGGTGTGTCTGCACACAGGACAGGTGTGTCTGCACACAGGACAGGTGTGTCTGCACACAGGACAGGTGTAGCGTCTGTACACAGGACAGGTGTGTCTGCACACAGGACAGCTGTGTCTGTACACAGGACAGGTGTAGCGTCTGTACACAGGACAGGTGTGTCTGCACACAGGACAGGTGTAGCGTTTGTACACAGGACAGCTGTGTCTGTACACAGGACAGGTGTAGCGTCTGTACACAGGACAGGTGTGTCTGCACACAGGACAGGTGTAGCGTCTGCACACAGGACAGGTGTAGCGTCTGTACACAGGACAGGTGTGTCTGCACACAGGACAGGTGTAGCGTCTGTACACAGGACAGCTGTGTCTGTACACAGGACAGGTGTGTCTGCACACAGGACAGGTGTGTCTGCACACAGGACAGGTGTGTCTGCACACAGGACAGCTGTGTCTGTACACAGGACAGGTGTGTCTGTACACAGGACAGGTGTGTCTGCACACAGGACAGGTGTAGCGTCTGTACACAGGACAGGTGTAGCGTCTGTACACAGGACAGGTGTAGCGTCTGTACACAGGACAGGTGTAGCGTCTGTACACAGGACAGCTGTGTCTGCACACAGGACAGCTGTGTCTGCACACAGGACAGGTGTAGCGTCTGTACACAGGACAGCTGTGTCTGCACACAGGACAGCTGTGTCTGCACACAGGACAGGTGTAGCGTCTGTACACAGGACAGCTGTGTCTGTACACAGGACAGGTGTGTCTGTACACAGGACAGGTGTAGCGTCTGTACACAGGACAGCTGTGTCTGTACACAGGACAGGTGTGTCTGTAGTGTCACTGCAGTGTTGGTCTTTAACCAGATGTTACTGGTTCTCAGAGGAGAGACGGCAAAGAACAGCTGGGAGATTTCTTTGGAGGATCCAACTCATATGCAGAGTGTTACCCTGCTACGTAAGATACACACACGCACACGCACACACACACACACACACACTTAAAGTACATGCATCATTGAGTAATTATATCTGTTGTTTGTTTGTGTGTGTGTGCGCGCAGAATGGACGACCTGGCTGTGGACAGTGATGAGGAGGTGGACTACAGTAAGATGGACCAGGTAACTACAACTCCCAGCATGCATAACAAGGGTCCTCTGGGTCTGTTAACAGTCCCTGTGTGGTAGTTAAACGCGTGTGCGTGTGTTTGTGTGTGTGTGTGTGTGCGTGTGTGTGTGTGTGTGTTTTCCAGGGGAACAAGAAGGGGCCTCTGGGACGCTGGGACTTTGACACGCAGGAGGAATACTCCGACTACATGAACAACAAGGAGGCGCTGCCAAAGTACGTACGGTGTCTGTTCCCTGAGCTTTGACTGACAGGCTGATCTACTGAGGAATGTGATGACGATGAAGTTTGTCCTTGCAGGGCTGCCTTCCAGTACGGCATCAAGATGTCTGAGGGCAGGAAGACTCGACGCTTCAAAGAGACCAATGAGAAGGCAGAACTGGACCGACAGTGGAAGAAGATCAGCGCTGTGAGTTCACAGATAAAAGTCATAATAAACATGTCTGTAAACAGGAAGTAGTCACGAAATATGTTTTATTAAAATATATTTATTTTCTTTTTACAGTGTGAGATAAATTTACCTGATTTTACAGTGTGGGGTCTGAAGTAACTTTATTGACACTGAACTGTGAACACTGGTTATTGTATCTTACGTGGGGAGAGTAGCTGTTACCATGGTAACAACTAACAGGGATCCAACAATAAACAAACAATCTGTTTGTGTTTCAGATCATAGAGAAGAGGAAGAAGATGGAGGCTGATGGGTGAGTGTTTCCTGTTTCCTGTTATGTGTTCAGCCAATCAGAAGAGAGCGCGTAGTCCTCGTCAGTCCTGTCAGTGTACACAGTAAACAATAAACAGTAAACAATGTGTTTGTGTTTCAGAGTGGACGTGAAGAGGCCCAAATACTGAAGACTCTGAGCTGTCGTCCATCAGGATCAGTATTGATCTGTTATTATCTGTTATTGATCTGTGAAGTGATGATTAGTTAAAACCTGTCCATCGATCAGCGTCTGTAGTTTTAGCTTCAGCAAAATAATTTAAATTTCAATAACCCGTCTGATCGTCTTCTGAAGTTATTGATCAGTTTGTGATATCTGATGTTATTGAAGCATTATTAATCAATAAAACTGTCTGATCTCATTTTGTCGTTTGTCGTTTTCACTGGTTTATGACTGGTTTTACCCTCAAACCCCTTAAGTCCCAAAGAAACCCCTTAAGTCCCAAAGGTGCTTTAGAGATGCAGTGACACGAGGGTTTGTCAGGGTTCAGAGTTCGAAACAAACGTGACGGTCGTCAGATTTTATATTTTCTTGATGTCGTTTTACAAACTGGAACAAATGTAAACTTCAGACTTTGTTTTTCAGACTCAGCTGATTAATTATTGAATTAAGGAGGTGTGTTTGTTCTAATTAAAGACGAAATCATCAGTGAACCTGGTGTGTGTGTGCGTGTGTGTGTGTGTGCGTGTGTGTGTGTGTGTGTGTTCGCGCGCGCTCTAATTAGTGTGTGTTGGTCTCGTTAAGACGCAGCTCCTCATTAACAGATCAAACTGTTTGTTGTTGTTGACAACACAAACATGTTTAACTCTTTGACAACAACCGGACGAATTAATCCTCCAAATTAGCATCAACGAGCTAATGAGTGTTTGTTAATTAGCCCGTGTGTGTGTGTGTGTGTTTTGACGGACAGTTGGACTGATGAATATGGAGATCTGTGGATGTTTGTTAAGATGCTAACGAGATGTAAACGAGCGGCTAACGAGGCCTCAGAGCTCCGCCCCCCAGCAGCTCCAACAGGAAGTTGATTCTTCAACATCAAAGACAAAGTTTGACTGTTTTTGTTTTTGTCTTTAATCTGATGATGATGATGTTTATAAACATTCAGGACGAAGGTGCAGCGAAGTGAAACTCATCGTCAGGGTAACGATAAACATCGTTAATCCTTTAAGATGTGATGTAGCTTCCTGTCGTTCCTCTGGGTGATGATGTCATAGTTACATTTCAGGGACTGAAACTTTCTTCATATGAACTAATTGACAGACGGGCAGATGTTACCTGATAGGAACACCTGCAGACAGAACACCTGCAGACAGGATTACCTGCAGACAGGATCACCTGCAGACAGGATCACCTGCAGACAGAACACCTGCAGACAGAACACCTGCAGACAGGAGCACCTGCAGACAGGAGCACCTGCAGACAGGATTACCTGCAGACAGAACACCTGCAGACAGGATTACCTGCAGACAGGATTACCTGCAGACAGGATCACCTGCAGACAGGATTACCTGCAGACAGGATCACCTGCAGACAGGATTACCTGCAGACAGGAATACCTGCAGACAGGATCACCTGCAGACAGAACACCTGCAGACAGGATCACCTGCAGACAGGATCACCTGCAGACAGAACACCTGCAGACAGAACACCTGCAGACAGGAACACCTGCAGACAGAACACCTGCAGACAGGATCACCTGCAGACAGAACACCTGCAGACAGAACACCTGCAGACAGGAACACCTGCAGACAGGAACACCTGCAGACAGGAACACCTGCAGACAGGATCACCTGCAGACAGAACACCTGCAGACAGGAACACCTGCAGACAGGAACACCTGCAGACAGGATCACCTGCAGACAGGATTACCTGCAGACAGAACACCTGCAGACAGGATTACCTGCAGACAGAACACCTGCAGACAGGAATACCTGCAGACAGGATCACCTGCAGACAGAACACCTGCAGACAGAACACCTGCAGACAGGATCACCTGCAGACAGGATTACCTGCAGACAGAACACCTGCAGACAGGAACACCTGCAGACAGGAACACCTGCAGACAGAACACCTGCAGACAGGATCACCTGCAGACAGAACACCTGCAGACAGAACACCTGCAGACAGGAACACCTGCAGACAGGAACACCTGCAGACAGAACACCTGCAGACAGGATCACCTGCAGACAGAACACCTGCAGACAGGATTACCTGCAGACAGAACACCTGCAGACAGGATTACCTGCAGACAGGATTACCTGCAGACAGGATCACCTGCAGACAGGATCACCTGCAGACAGAACACCTGCAGACAGGATCACCTGCAGACAGGATTACCTGCAGACAGGATCACCTGCAGACAGAACACCTGCAGACAGGATTACCTGCAGACAGGATTACCTGCAGACAGGAACACCTGCAGACAGAACACCTGCAGACAGGATCACCTGCAGACAGAGCACCTGCAGACAGAACACCTGCAGACAGAACACCTGCAGACAGGATTACCTGCAGACAGGATCACCTGCAGACAGGATCCAGGTCTGAAAAATACCAACCGATGGATTTCAGGTAAAATAAAATGTAATCAAGGAGACAATGGCGACATCTCACAGCTCTGTACGTGTGTTGGTGTGTTGGCTCAAAGCTTCAGTGTGTGATTTTCTTTTGTTCTCTGGTGAACTCTCTGCAGTGCTCTCTGATTGGTCGGCTCTGCTGCGGGCTTGCTCTGTTGGTCACATTCATCACAGTGACAGAGAGTCAACCAATCAGATCACACATACACACACTGTATAGGTGTGTGTGTGTGTGTGTGTGTGTGTGTGTGTGTCAGAGAGGCAATGAAGCCAAAAGGTGAACCGACATTCTCATTTACTTAACTGGGTCGCGTGGGGACGAGGTGTGTGTGTGTGTGTGTGTGTGTGTGTGTGTGTGTGTGTGTGTGTGTGTGTGTGCTAGATAGAGTAAAAGCTGGGCTGAAACACAGCGGGTTAATGTCATGACACAATTCACACCTTCATCCATCTCACACACACACACACACACACACACACACACACACACACACACACACAGAGTGTTAATCTGACCTTTCTTCTCACTGATGGATATAGTTCCAGTTCTTTGCTCTGTGTGTGTGTGTGTGTGTGTGTGTGTGTGTGTGTGTGTTTGCGTACCAATCACAGAGCAGGACAAAGACAGTAATCTAAAACCAGAGTTTAATTTTTATTTTATTTTTTACAGTGTATTTTATATTCACACTGTAAAAAAACCCTCAATTGAGTCTGAAATAGAAATAAAAACAGTTCAGATTATTAAAGAGGTGTTCAAAGAGTGATGATGATGATGATGATGATGATGATGATGTAAGGCTGTGCAATTAATTGTCTGGTGATCGAGATCATGATTTTGAGGTCAAACGATTTCAAAATGAATGAAATCGAGGGTAAACGCCTGGAGATGTTATTTTGTCTTCTGCGGAAGTCGCGCAGTACCACCACCATAATTATGATTATGATTTTTTTCCGATAATCGAGCAGCCCTATGATGAGGATGATGAGGATGATGATGATGAGGAGGAGGAGGAGGAGGGGAAGAAGAAGAAGAATAAAAAATGTAAATGACTGAAATATTTAAAGATCAATTACAATGTTTATTTTTCAGTTTCAGGTTTAATCTGTGACAAAGTTTCAATGATTCAAATCAAAGGTCACATGACCTCAGGCGCCTCGTGATCTCATCGAGCTTCAGATTAAAGATGGCCGACGTTCTTTAATCAGCAGCAGGTGAGTTTGATCGTTAACAAAGTTCAGCTGATACAAAATTTATAATCAATAATCAGAGCTCAGTCCTGATTCTTCATGAACACAGAGTTCAGGTTCTGTGGAGACCTCGACTCACACCTCTCCCCAAACATCTTCACACACCTCGTCTCACACCTCTCCCCAAACATCTTCACACACCTTGTCTCACACCTCTCCCCAAACATCTTCACACACCTCGTCTCACACCTCTCCCCAAACATCTTCACACACCTTGTCTCACACCTCTCCTCAAACATCGTCTCACACCTTGTCTCACACCTCTCCCCAAACATCTTCACACACCTTGTCTCACACCTCTCCCCAAACATCTTCACACACCTCGTCTCACACCTCTCCCCAAACATCTTCACACACCTCGTCTCACACCTCTCCTCAAACATCGTCTCACACCTCGTCTCACATCTCTCCCCAAACATCTTCACACACCTTGTCTCACACCTCTCCTCAAACATCTTCACACACCTCGTCTCACACCTCTCCTCAAACATCGTCTCACACCTCTCCTCAAACATCGTCTCACATCTCTCCCCAAACATCTTCACACACCTCGTCTCACACCTCTCCCCAAACATCTTCACACACCTCGTCTCACACCTCTCCTCAAACATCGTCTCACACCTCGTCTCACATCTCTCCCCAAACATCTTCACACACCTTGTCTCACACCTCTCCCCAAACATCTTCACACACCTCGTCTCACACCTCTCCTCAAACATCGTCTCACACCTCTCCCCAAACATCTTCACACACCTCATCTCACACCTCTCCTCAAACATCGTCTCACACCTCTTCTCACACCTCTCCCCAAACATCTTCACACACCTCGTCTCACACCTCTCCCCAAACATCTTCACACACCTCGTCTCACACCTCTCCTCAAACATCGTCTCACACCTCGTCTCACACCTCTCCCCAAACATCTTCACACACCTCGTCTCACACCTCTCCCCAAACATCTTCACACACCTCGTCACACACCTTGTCTCACACCTCTCCTCAAACATCTTCACACACCTCGTCACACACACTGTCTCACACCTCTCCTCAAACATCTTCACACACCTCGTCTCACACCTCGTCACACACACTGTCTCACACCTCTCCCCAAACATCTTCACACACATCGTCTCACACCTTGTCTCACACCTCTCCTCAAACATCTTCACACACCTCGTCTCACACCTCTCCCCAAACATCTTCACACACCTCGTCTCACACCTCTCCTCAAACATCTTCACACACCTCGTCTCACACCTCTCCCCAAACATCTTCACACACCTCGTCTCACACCTCTCCCCAAACATCTTCACACACCTCGTCTCACACCTCTCCTCAAACATCTTCACACACCTCGTCACACACACTGTCTCACACCTCTCCTCAAACATCTTCACACACCTCGTCTCACACCTCGTCACACACCTTGTCTCACACCTCTCCTCAAACATCTTCACACACCTCGTCACACACACTGTCTCACACCTCTCCTCAAACATCTTCACACACCTCGTCTCACACCTCGTCACACACCTTGTCTCACACCTCTCCTCAAACATCTTCACACACTTCGTCACACACCTTGTCTCACACCTCTCCTCAAACATCTTCACACACCTCGTCACACACTTTCTCACACCTCTCCTCAAACATCTTCACACACCTCATCACACACCTTGTCTCACACCTTGTCTCACACCTCTCCTCAAACATCTTCTCACACCACATCACACACCTTGTCACACACCTTGTCTCACACCTCTCCTCAAACATCTTCTCACACCTCATCACACACACTGTCTCACACCTCTCCTCAAACATCTTCACACACCTCGTCACACACACTGTCTCACACCTCTCCTCAAACATCTTCACACACCTCGTCTCACACCTCGTCACACACACTGTCTCACACCTCTCCTCAAACATCTTCACACACCTCGTCACACACTTTCTCACACCTCTCCTCAAACATCTTCTCACACCTCGTCACACACACTGTCTCACACCTCTCCTCAAACATCTTCACACACCTCGTCACACACTTTCTCACACGTCTCCTCAAACATCTTCACACACCTCGTCACACACTTTCTCACACCTCTCCTCAAACATCTTCACACACCTCGTCACACACTGTCTCACACCTCTCCTCAAACATCTTCACACACCTCGTCACACACTTTCTCACACCTCTCCTCAAACATCTTCTCACACCTCGTCTCACACCTTGTCACACAAACTAATGAATGACCAACTCAGACGTGTTCAATATTTAGTATTTAAACTCATGATGATGATGATGTAATAAACTCTGTACAGGTCACTGAAAATAAAAACAACCAATCAGCTGTAAGCGCTGCCTCGTTAAGGACCACAGCTCGTTAAGATGTTCAGGACCACGGCCACTCTGTGATGTCACTACTGAGGTCTGGGTACAAAACTGTGATTGTTAACTCGTTAAGCTCGTTAAGTTGTGTTTCCTGTTCTGTTGAGAACTCAGCAGGTGATCAGATACGGTCCGACCTCAGCTGGGACCAGAACTACAGGAACACATGACACAAAGATGTACTGCAGTAGAGAAAAAAATGTGGCTCCGCCCCCTGCTAACAAGAGTCACCTGATGACATCACAGGTGTTCATGTGATGCGTCACGTAGACCCCTCCCCCATCAGGGTGACCAGTCCTGTTCACACCAGGCTCCGCCCTCTTTAATAATAATAATAATAATAAAAACAGGAAGTAGACAGAGAGGTGGCTGATGGGACTCTGAGTGTTTAGTTCCTCTTTTGTTTTTAATTTGTCCATGTTTCAGGAGGCCCAGTACAGCTTCATCAGCTGCTCCTCTTCATCAGCTGCTCCTCTTCATCAGCAGCTCCTCTTCATCAGCAGCTCCTCAGAAGAGCAGTGGAGGTTTGGTGAACGGTCTGTTCTCTGCACAAAAAAGTTCATTAATTTATTTTAGTTTGTTTTGTCTCAATTTTATTTTATTTATGCATTAATATGTATATATTTATATTTATAAATTTTATTTTATTTTTGCAGAGCTCTGTCTGTCAGGCTGACCCAGAGTACTGTCTGTCAGGCTGACCCAGAGTACTGTCTGTCAGGATGACCCAGAGCTCTGTCTGTCAGGCTGACCCAGAGTACTGTCTGTCAGGATGACCCAGAGTACTGTCTTTTAGGCTGACCCAGAGTACTGTCTGTCAGACTACCCAGAGTACTGTCTGTCAGGATGACCCAGAGTACTGTCTGTCAGGATGACCCAGAGTACTGTCTTTTAGGCTGACCCAGAGTACTGTCTGTCAGGATGACCCAGAGCTCTGTCTGTCAGGATGACCCAGAGTACTGTCTGTCAGGCTGACCCAGAGTACTGTCTTTTAGGCTGACCCAGAGTACTGTCTGTCAGGCTACCCAGAGTACTGTCTGTCAGGATGACCCAGAGTACTGTCTGTCACACATAGTGTGATGTATTTACTGTCATCACGTAAAGTCTGCGAGGGCAGAGACTGCAGCAGCTGATAGACAGCCCTCAAGACTGTTTTACTCGTTGCCGTGGAAACGTTCAACTGTCCCTGCTGTCATATTCATATGTGTCATACACGTTGATTAACAGAGCTGAACTCATCTGTTCCTGCAGATAACAAGATAAACATCCCATGTAGAGTCTTTTTGTGACTAAAATATATTAATGCATCTCTGTGTAACATATAAAACATTTAACACATAACGAGGTAAAAATCAAACTGAATCTGGAAGAAACACAAGGAACACACATGTAATCACACACACACACACACACGTCGCTGCTTTGATGAATGAATCTTATTATGATGTCACACACACACTCTGCTGTGTAAACAGGCTGTGTGTGTGTGTGTGTGTGTGTGTGTGTGTGTGTGTGTGTTCTGCTGTGAAGTTTCTGATTGTTTCTGTTGATTCAATTTCACAGTCCACACACACACACACACACACACACACACACACACAGAGGGAAGTATTTAAAGTGACAGAGACTCCTCAGTCTGTTCATGTTTCCTGTTATCATATCGTTACGTTAACATTTTTGATGATTGTTGTTTACCTTTTAAAGTTTTTGCCGATTTTTTTTTTTCTTAAAAATGTTTGGGGTTTTTTCCGTTTAAAATTTCTGATGATTTCATTATTTTTCAAATTTATTTATTTATCTAAAGTTTTGGACGCTTTGTAAAGAAACGGTGAAACAGTGCCTCAAATCTGCCTGTGGAGGGTTTCACAGGCATGTTTTAAACATGTCTCTGTTATCACAGTCAGAAACTGTAACAACAGAAATTATCATTGGATTTTCACGTCTGACGGTCCTTGGATGCATCATGTGTGACGAAACCAAATCTGATCTTACAACAGTAATAATTAAATTCATTTTAATATTACTAAATGTTTGCATGACAAGAGTGAAAAAGTTTTGACTTTCAAACATCAAACAGTGAATTTTAAAATTCTATGTTGGAGCGTCACGTCAGCTCAGGACAAAATATTTGGACAAACAATCGTATATTGTAACTGTTGATTAATTTTCTGTCAGCTGTTGATTCTTCTCTGTTGTTGATCTCAGCACAGGCATTTATTTTAAATTAATCTATTTAAGAATAATGCTGTGTTTCTCTTGTCGTTATTAAATCTTGAATGTTCAGACTCAGACTGACATCATGTCAGCGACATCATGTCTGTGACATCATGTCTGTGACATCATGTCAGCGACATCATGTCTGTGACATCATGTCAGCGACATCATGTCTGTGACATCATGTCAGCGACATCATATCAGTGACATCATATCAGTGACATCATGTCAGCGACATCATGTTAGCGACATGTCTGTGACATCATGTCAGCGACATCATGTCAGTGACATCATGTCAGCGACATCATGTTAGCGACATCATGTCAGTGACATCATGTCTGTGACATCATGTCAGTGACATCATGTTAGCGACATCATGTCAGTGACATCATATCAGTGACATCATGTCTGTGACATCATATCAGTGACATCATGTCAGCGACATCATGTCTGTGACATCATGTCAGTGACATCATGTTAGCGACATCATGTCAGCGACATCATGTCTGTGACATCATGTCAATGACATCATGTCAGTGACATGTCTGTGACATCATATCAGTGACATCATGTCAGTGACATCATGTCAGTGACATCATATCAGTGACATCATGTCTGTGACATCATGTCAGTGACATATCAGTGACATCATGTCAGTGACATCATGTCAGTGACATCATGTCTGTGACATCATATCAGCGACATCATGTCAGTGACATATCAGTGACATCATGTCAGCGACATCATGTCAGCGACATCATGTCAGCGACATCATGTCTGTGACATCATGTCAGCAACATCATGTCTGTGACATCATGTCTGTGACATCATGTCAGCGACATCATGTCAGTGACATATCAGTGACATCATGTCAGTGACATCATGTCTGTGACATCATATCAGTGACATGTCAGTGACATCATGTCTGTGACATCATGTCAGCGACATCATGTTAGCGACATCATGTCAGTGACATCATATCAGTGACATCATGTCTGTGACATCATGTCAGCGACATCATGTCAGTGACATCATGTCTGTGACATCATGTCAGTGACATCATGTCAGTGACATCATGTCAGTGACATCATATCAGTGACATCATGTCTGTGACATCATATCAGTGACATGTCAGTGACATCATGTCAGTGACATCATGTTAGCGACATCATGTCAGTGACATCATATCAGTGAGATCATGTCTGTGACATCATATCAGTGACATCATGTCAGTGACATGTCAGTGACATCATGTCTGTGACATCATATCAGTGACATGTCAGTGACATCATGTCAGTGACATCATGTTAGCGACATCATGTCTGTGACATCATATCAGTGACATGTCAGCGACATCATGTCATCGACATCATGTCAGTGACATCATGTCTGTGACATGTCTGTGACATCATGTCAGTGACATCATGTCAGCGACATCATATCAGTGACATCATGTCAGCGACATCATGTCTGTGACATCATATCAGTGACATGTCAGTGACATCATGTCAGCGACATCATGTCAGTGACATCATGTCTGTGACATCATATCAGTGACATCATGTCAGTGACATCATGTCTGTGACATCATGTCTGTGACATCATGTCTGTGACATCATGTCAGCGACATCATGTTAGCGACATCATGTCAGCGACATCATGTCAGTGACATCATGTCAGCGACATCATGTTAGCGACATCATGTCAGCGACATCATGTCTGTGACATCATGTCAATGACATCATGTCAGTGACATGTCTGTGACATCATATCAGTGACATCATGTCAGTGACATCATATCAGTGACATCATGTCAGTGACATCATATCAGTGACATCATGTCAGCGACATCATGTCTGTGACATCATGTCAGCAACATCATGTCTGTGACATCATGTCAGTGACATCATGTCAGCGACATCATGTCAGTGACATATCAGTGACATCATGTCAGTGACATCATGTCTGTGACATCATGTCAGCGACATCATGTTAGCGACATCATGTCAGTGACATCATATCAGTGACATGTCAGTGACATCATGTCAGTGACATCATGTCAGCGACATCATGTTAGCGACATCATGTCAGTGACATCATATCAGTGACATGTCAGTGACATCATGTCAGTGACATCATGTCAGCGACATCATGTCATTGACATCATGTCAGTGACATAATGTTAGCGACATCATGTCTGTGACATCATATCAGTGACATGTCAGTGACATCATGTCAGTGACATCATGTCTTTGACATCATATCAGTGACATGTCAGTGACATTATGTCAGTGACATCATGTTAGCGACATCATGTCAGTGACATCATATCAGTGAGATCATGTCTGTGACATCATATCAGTGACATGTCAGTGACATCATGTCAGTGACATCATGTTAGCGACATCATGTCAGTGACATATCAGTGAGATCATGTCTGTGACATCATATCAGTGACATCATGTCAGTGACATGTCAGTGACATCATGTCTGTGACATCATATCAGTGACATGTCAGTGACATCATGTCAGTGACATCATGTTAGCGACATCATGTCTGTGACATCATATCAGTGACATGTCAGTGACATCATGTCAGTGACATCATGTTAGCGACATCATGTCAGTGACATCATATCAGTGAGATCATGTCTGTGACATCATATCAGTGACATCATGTCAGTGACATCATGTCTGTGACATCATGTCAGTGACATCATGTCAGCGACATCATGTTAGCGACATCATGTCAGTGACATCATATCAGTGACATCATGTCTGTGACATCATATCAGTGACATCATGTCTGTGACATCATGTCAGCGATATCATGTTAGCGACATCATGTCAACGACATCATGTCTGTGACATCATGTCAGCGACATCATGTCAGTGACATCATGTCTGTGACATCATGTCTGTGACATCATGTCAGTGACATTATGTCTGTGATATCATATCAGTGACATCATGTCAGTGACATCATGTCAGCGACATCATGTCTGTGACATCATGTCAGCGACATCATGTTAGCGACATCATGTCAGCGACATCATGTCTGTGACATCATGTCAGCGACATCATGTCAGCGACATCATGTCAGTGACATCATGTCTGTGACATCATGTCTGCGACATCATGTCTGTGACATCATGTCAGCGACATCATGTCAGTGACATCATGTCAGCGACATCATGTCAGTGACATCATGTCAGCGACATCATGTCAGTGACATATCAGTGACATCATGTCAGTGACATCATGTCTGTGACATCATGTCAGTGACATCATGTCAGTGACATCATGTCAGTGACTTCCTGTCTGCAGCTCAGTGTTTCCTGCAGATGTATTTTTCTTATTAAAACACAGTGGTGTTTTCTCCGGATCTGTCTGATGATACTGGAGGACGTGTTGGATATTAATCTAACCCTCCATGTTACAGCGCCACCTGCTGTTGTTCTCAGCTGTTTCATCTACAGTATAATGTCCTTTATATTTGAGCTGTGTGTGACTGTTACCTTGAGCTGCAGAGTTCTCCTGCTGTTTGTTCTCCGGCTCGTTCTCAGGAATCACTGCGTCTAAAACACAGACATGTACTTTTACTGTGTACTTCTACACCTCAGAGTACTTTTACTGTGTACTTCTACACCTCAGAGTACTTTTACTGTGTACTTATATACCTCAGAGTACTTTTACTTCTACACCTCAGAGTACTTTTACTGTGTACTTATATACCTCAGAATACTTTTACTTCTACACCTCAGAGTACTTTTACTGTGTACTTCTACACCTCAGAGTACTTTTACTGTGTACTTATATACCTCAGAGTACTTTTACTGTGTACTTATATACCTCAGAGTACTTTTACTGTGTACTTCTACACCTCAGACGTCAGGACAAAAGTTCAGATGCAGTTTTGCTGAAGTTTTTGGTCGAGTACAGAAATAAGAGAAGAAGAGTCAGAGGACTCACCTGTGTGTTTGAGCGCTCGCTCCACCTGCTCTCTCCTCCGTGACTCAAAGTCCAACGCCTCCTGTAACTTCCTCTTGGCCTTCTTCTCCTTCTTCAGCCTCCTCTGGATCGACACTGATGACCACACACCGTAATAACAGGACAGACCATAATAATAACTAGACGATGCAGTTCCTGCATATATTGTGTGTGAATGCTGAGAGCGGAAAAAGCAGAACATTGCTGAAAATGAACTGAACTGTGACACTGTCGGAGCTGGAAGTTCAGATGAACTGTTTAAGAGAACTGAAAGAAAAAATGTTTTTGTTAATAATCCTGCAGGAGGGAAAAACACAACATTTCAAAAAGTGGAAAATGTTGAAAAAAAGAAACAAAAAATCTGAACAGTTTGATATTTGAACTGTTTCTGTAGAAATATTCACCTAAAAACATTCTGAGGGCGGAAGAGTAAAGATTTAGACGCTGAATCAGCGTTAATTGTGTTTAATTTAGTGTCTGTTACAATGAGTTACAGTCTAACCTGTCTCACCTCTGCAGCGACCTGTCTCACCTCATGCCTGTAGCCACCTGTCTCACCTCACGTCTGTAGCGACCTGTCTCACCTCATGCCTGTAGCCACCTGTCTCACCTCACGTCTGTAGTGACCTGTCTCACCTCATGCCTGTAGCGACCTGTCTCACCTCATGCCTGTAGCGACCTGTCTCACCTCACGTCTGTAGCGACCTGTCTCACCTCATGTCTGTAGTGACCTGTCTCACCTCACGTCTGCAGCGACCTGTCTCACCTCACGTCTGTTTGCGACCTGTCTCACCTCATGTCTGTAGTGACCTGTCTCACCTCACGTCTGTAGC
Organism: Epinephelus malabaricus; assembly: GCA_037127435.1. Taxonomy (NCBI): domain Eukaryota; kingdom Metazoa; phylum Chordata; class Actinopteri; order Perciformes; family Serranidae; genus Epinephelus; species Epinephelus malabaricus. The sequence goes on from JANUFT010000010.1 coordinate 508,306, forward strand.
GACCTGTCTCACCTCATGTCTGTAGTGACCTGTCTCACCTCATGTCTGTAGTGACCTGTCTCACCTCATGTCTGTAGTGACCTGTCTCACCTCATGTCTGCAGCGACCTGTCTCACCTCATGTCTGCAGCGACCTGTCTCACCTCATGTCTGTAGTGACCTGTCTCACCTCACGTCTGCAGCGACCTGTCTCACCTCACGTCTGTTTGCGACCTGTCTCACCTCACGTCTGTAGGGACCTGTCTCACCTCACGTCTGTAGCGACCTGTCTCACCTCATGTCTGTAGTGACCTGTCTCACCTCATGTCTGTAGTGACCTGTCTCACCTCATGTCTGTAGTGACCTGTCTCACCTCATGTCTGCAGCGACCTGTCTCACCTCATGTCTGTAGTGACCTGTCTCACCTGTGCAGCGACCTGTCTCACCTCATGTCTGTAGTGACCTGTCTCACCTCATGTCTGCAGCGACCTGTCTCACCTCATGTCTGCAGCGACCTGTCTCACCTCATGTCTGTAGTGACCTGTCTCACCTCATGTCTGCAGCGACCTGTCTCACCTGTGCAGCGACCTGTCTCACCTCATGTCTGCAGCGACCTGTCTCACCTTATGTCTGTAGCGACCTGTCTCACCTGTGCAGCGACCTGTCTCACCTCATGTCTGCAGCGACCTGTCTCACCTGTGCAGCGACCTGTCTCACCTCATGTCTGTAGTGACCTGTCTCACCTCATATCTGTAGTGACCTGTCTCACCTGTGCAGTGACCTGTTTCACCTCATGTCTGCAGCGACCTGTCTCACCTCATGTCTGTAGTGACCTGTCTCACCTGTGCAGCAACCTGTCTCACCTCATGTCTGCAGCGACCTGTCTCACCTGTGCAGCGACCTGTCTCACCTCATGTCTGCAGCGACCTGTCTCACCTGTGCAGCAACCTGTCTCACCTCGTGTCTGCAGCTCGGAGCTCAGCTGTCTCTGGAGTGTCTGTCTTGCGTCTCGTTCCCGCTCCAGCTCCAGTTTTAACTCTTTCCTCTCCAGCTGGTTCTGTTTGTCCTGAGATCGAGCGCTCTCCACCGCCACCTTCAGGAGACCCTGAGGACACACAGACTGATGACTCACCATGAGACGTCCTGATGGGACAAACCAATGGACTGGAGGTCCACCTAGACACTTGGAGTGCATTACAGGCTGTACATTATTTATTTTATTTTTTATTTGTTTATTTCGCACCATTGCACAAGACAATAGAAAAACAAAACAAAAAGCTGAGCAGAGGCAAGAGACCCAGATGGGCCTATACGGGGCCTCAACTCCTTAAATACAGTACATCACCAATTCAACACAAGAGCCTAAAGCAAAGTGAAAATAAAAAACATCCAAACAAATTTCATAACATAGAGATAACAATAATAATAATAATGATAATAATACTAACATTAATAATAATCAAAACAAATCAAGATAAAACAGCAAACACAAAATGACAGTAACAAAAAGCACAAAGTTATTCACCTAGCAACGTATATTTAAGCCTGGACTTCAGCAGTGGAGCAGAGGAACAGTTTTTAATCATAGAAGGTTTTGAATTCCATATTGTAGGACCTCTGAATCTTACACTGAACTGACCTAATGTTGTGCGGGAGAAATGACAATGAATATTTTTTGATTGCCTGGTAGGATATGAATGAATACTGGAATTTGGTATGAAAAAAATATGGAAAACAGCAGGAAAATAATCAACCTTTTGAATACAGTTAAACATAAAAATACATGTCTGATACACTTTAATATCAAAAATTGATAATATCTTAAGTTGCCTAAAAAGAGGAGCAGATGGTCCAGTGTGAGTAGAAATAGTGGCAAGCCTTATGAATTACAGGAGCAATTCACTAAAGAAGAAATCATTCTAATTATGCCATAAGACTTCATAATTTTTTGCACACAAGCTCAATATGGCTTTTCCATGTAAGGCCTTCATTAACAACACCTAAAAATTTGGCATGAGAGACCTGTTTAATTTCAATGTCACTGATAAATAATTTAGAGTCTTGTTTTGATTTTTTTTTATGTTTATGTGTATAATTGGATTTGTTGATGTTTAAGGAAAGCCTATTCATCTGAAACCATCTTGAGGTTTGTGCAAGTATAGTATTCGCATCTTTAATCAGGGAAGCGAAGTCAGAATGTGAAAAAACTATGTTTGTGTCATCAGCGAAAATAATGGGCAGAGCAGTATCAAACTGTACAGCAAAATCATTTATAAAAATCAAAAACAGAAGAGGCCCAAGAATTGAACCTTGTGGTACACCACAAGAAACCACAGTTCTATTGGAATTCATACCCTCTATACAAACATATTGCTGCCGATTGCTGAGATAATGTCTAAGCCAATGGATAACAATATCCTGAAAACCATAACGAGCAAGTTTGGATATTCGGATACTATGATCAACTGTATCAAAGGCTTTCGATAAATCCATCATCATCATCTGTATGTCTCCATGTTATTGTCTCTGTGATACCATCCGTCTATTATCTCCCCTACATTGTCTCTACATTATCACCTCTACATTATTGTCTCAACATTACTGTCTCTACATTATCATCTCGATGTTATTGTCTCTACATTATTGTCTCAACATTACTGTCTCTACATTATCGTCTCCACAATACTGTCTCTACATTATCATCTCGATGTTATTGTCTCTACATTATCGTCTCTGCATTATTGTCCCTACATTATCGTCTCCACAATAATGTCTCTACATTATTGTCTCTACATTATTGTCTCTACAATACTGTCTCTACATTATTGTCTCCACATTACTGTCTCTACATTATTGTCTCTGCATTATTGTCTCCACAATACCGTATCTACATTATCATCTTGGTGTTATCATCGCTACATTATCGTCTCTACATTATTGTCTCCACAATACTGTATCTACATTATCATCTCGGTGTTATTGTCTCTACATTATCGTCTCTACATTATCGTCTCCACAATACCGTGTCTACATTATCATCTTGGTGTTATTGTCTCTACATTATCGTCTCTACATTATCGTCTCCACAATACCGTGTCTACATTATCATCTCGGTGTTATTGTCTCTACATTATCGTCTCTACATTATTGTCTCCACAATACTGTATCTACATTATCATCTCGGTGTTATTGTCTCTACATTATCGTCTCTACATTATCGTCTCCACAATACCGTGTCTACATTATCATCTCGGTGTTATTGTCTCTACATTATCGTCTCTACATTATTGTCTCTACAATACTATCGCTACATTATTGCCTCAACATTGTTGTCTGTGTTATTGTCTCTACATGTCTACACTCTCTGTGTTATTTCAGGTAGTTCTGTCACCTGTATGTTGGTCAGCAGTGTCTCCATGGACGACAGACCTTCAGCCAACAGGAATGGAGTGAAGGCAGGGTTTGCATTGTTGACCGACAGCGGCTGAGAGGTGAGAGGCAGCCTTTCATTGGTCGGTTTGGGGAGGGGGAGGGGCAACATGCTGTCATCTGCAGGTAGAAACAAAGTAAACACACGTTTGTTGTTGAAGTGTTTTAGTTTCAGCTGATCTACAAACAGCATCCTGAATATTTAAAGATGTTTTATTAAAGGTGGAGAAGAACTTCCTGTTTTATTCAAGATCTGTGTGTGTGTGTGTGTGTGTGTGTGTGTGTGTGTGCGTATTATCGTATGTTTTGTATCTTTGTGAGGACCAGTGTGGGTGTTAGACCTGCGTAGTGAGGACATCTGAGAATACATCACCTCGGCCAGAGTCCTCACAAAGACACAGGTAAAATCCTGTAACACACACAGGATCTGAGTCATGGATCAACCGTCTGTTGTCTCTGCCCTGTTGGTCTGTCCGTCCATCATCACATCAGACGTTTAAAACTGATGTCTGAGCTGCAGCGTTCCACAGATTCATCACACACAGGTGTGTCGATCTGATCAAAGACTTTGTGTTACCTCACTGTGACATCACTCCTCCATCCTCCAATCAGAAGTCAGATCAGTGGATGATGAGGAGTGATCACAGAGGAGGATGTGTAGAGATGTGACGCAGACAGAGTCACTGTTTGTTCATGAATAACAGACATGTTTGTGTTTGTGTCCCCTCAGTCCGTCTCTTACCGTTGTCCCTCACAACCTTCTTAAAGTTGTTTTCTTGCTCTGCGACGTCTCCATCTGTCGATGACATCACACACAGGATACAGGATCAGGAAGCAGGAAGCAGCTCTCCGACTGCTGAGTCATGTTTGTTTGTTTATACACTGAACAAAAATATAAACGCAACACTTTTGTTTTTGCTCCCATTTTTAATGAGCTGAACTCAAAGATCTAAAACATTTTCTATACACACAAAAGACCATTTCTCACAAATATTGTTCAGAAATCTGTCTAAATCTGTGTTAGTGAGCACTTCTCCTTTGCCGAGATAATCCATCCCACCTCACAGGTGTGGCATATCAAGATGCTGATTAGACAGCATGATTATTGCACAGGTGTACCTTAGTCTGGCCACAATAAAAAGCCACTCTGAAATGTTCAGTTTTGCTTTACTGGGGGGGTGTGGGGGGGTCAGAAAACCAGTCAGTATCTGGTGTGACCACCATTTGCCTCACGCAGTGCAACACATCTCCTTCGCATAGAGTTGATCAGGTTGTTGATTGTGGCCTGTGGAATGTTGGTCCACTCCTCTTCAATGGCTGTGCCAAGTTGCTGGATATTGGCAGGAACTGGAACACGCTGTCGTATACGCCGATCCAGAGCATCCCAAACACGCTCAATGGGTGACATGTCCGGTGAGTATGCTGGCCATGAAAGAACTGGAATGTTTTCAGCTTCCAGGAATTGTGTACAGATCATTGCAACATGGGGCCGTGCATTATCATATCATTATCGTCACGGTATCTCTGTGCATTCAAAATGCCATCAATAAAATGCACCTGTGTTCGATGTCCATAACATACGCCTGCCCATACCATAACCCCACCGCCACCATGGGCCACTCGATCCACAACGTTGACATCAGCAAACCGCTCACCCCCACAACGCCACACATGCTGTCTGCCATCTGCCCTGAACAGTGAAAACCGGGATTCATCCGTGAAGAGAACACCTCTCCAACGTGCCAGACGCCATCGAATGTGAGCATTTGTCCACTCAAGTTGGTTACAATGATGAACTGCAGTCAGGTCGAGACCCCGATGAGGACGACGAGCATGCAGATGAGCTTCCCTGAGACGGTTTCTGACAGTTTGTGCAGAAATTCTTTGGTTATGCAAACCGATTGTTGCAGCAGCTGTCCGGGTGGCTGGTCTCAGACGATCTTGGAGGTGAACATGCTGGATGTGGAGGTCCTGGGCTGGTGTGGTTACACGTGGTCTGCGGTTGTGAGGCCGGTTCGATGTACTGCCAAATTGTCTGAAACGCCTTTGGAGACGGCTTATGGTAGAGAAATGAACATTAAATTCACGGGCAACAGCTCTGGTGGACATTCCTGCAGTCAGCATTCTAATTGCATGCTCCCTCAAAACTTGCGACATCTGTAGCATTGTGCTGTGTGATAAAACTGAACATTTCAGAGTGGCCTTTTATTGTGGCCAGCCTAAGGTACACCTGTGCAATAATCATGCTATCTAATCAGCATCTTGATATGCCACACCTGTGAGGTGGGATGGATTATCTCGGCATAGGAGAAGTGCTCACTAACACAGATTTAGACAGATTTGTGAACAGTATTTGAGGGAAATGGTCTTTAGTGTGTATAGAAAATGTTTTAGATCTTTGAGTACAGCTCGTGAAAAATGGGAGCAAAAACAAAAGTGTTGTGTTTATATTTTTGTTCAGTGTATCTACAGAATATGAACGTGTGTGTGTGTGCGTGTGTGCGTGTGCTGACCGAGCTCTGGTGTGTGTGCTGGAGGAGGAGGTGTTGATGAGGAGGATGAAGATGCTCTGGAAGGTGATTGGCTGGTTGGGTCTTGGGGGCAGAGCTCATCATCACTGGGGGAGAGACAGGGGGAGGGGCTTCCTGGAGGAGACTCCTGAACACAGAGAAGAGATGGTTCGCATTAGAGCTGTTAGCATTAGCGCTGTTGGCATTAGCAATGTTAGCATTACCATTCTTTTTGTTAGCATGTGTTAGGTTAGCAGTGACAGCAGCTGTTTTTCATGACTATTTTTCTGTTGTTTAAGTGCAAAAGGCATTAGCACTGTTAGCATTAGCACTGTTAGCATTAGTGTTGTTATTATTAGCAGTTTTTAATTTTTCTTTACCAGTAGAATTTGTGCTGAATTGTTAGAATAGGCAGTAGTACACTTAGCACCGCTAACATTGGAGCTATTGGTAGGAGCAGTGGTAGCACTGTTAATATTAGGGCTGTTAATATTGATGCTGTTAGCACAGTTGGCAATACAACTTTTAGAAACAACTTTGTTAGCAATTACAATATTAGCATTAGCACTGCTACCCTTAGCAGTGTTAGCCACAACACCACCTGGGTCAGTGATGTTATAATTAGCCTTGTTAGCATTCTTAATGTTAGCATTAGCCCTGTTAGCATTCTCAGTATTAGCATTAGCACTGTTAACATTGTGTGCTGTTAGCATTAGCACTAGCATTGTTAGCTTGCACTCACCTTGCTCTCCTCTATCTGAACATGTGACACGGCGGCCATGTTTGCCAAACTGCCCAGCTGACTCATCTGGTTCATTGCCATGGCGACACTGGCAGGGGGCAGACCCACAGGGAGGAGGGGGTGTGGCATGACCATAAAGGGGAAGTCTGACAGACCTGAGGAGGTGGAGTCACAAAGAAACGTGGATGACAGGAAATAATTTGGTACTACAATGCTAAGCTAACGGTAAAGGAGCCACTCAGTCATCCAATCAGAGCAGAGCTGGGACTTACGGTTTGCCAATAGGGAGCTGTGCTGCTGCAGAGTGTTGAGGTGTAGAGACGCCGAACCAGGAGGAGGGGCTACAGCTGAAGAGAGAGGAGACAGGAGGCGCTGCTCTTTCTCCCAGGATCCTTCACTGCCTCCTACAGGCCGGAGATGGTAATGAGGGGACAGAAGGAGACAAGGAGAGGAGAAAAGGAGGAATAACTGAGTTTTGAGCCCTTTGAGTTTCAGAGACAGATGATGATGTCATGATGATGATGTCACGATGGTCATGATGTCACAACGTACTTGTGTCATCGTTGTCTGACTCGGCTCCATTGTGCTGTTTGCTCTGATCACTGTTGCCATGGAAACCCATCATCATCCTCATTTTCTGCAGCTTCAGGGTCTCTGCCATCGCTGCCGCCGTCAGACCTGCAAAGACGAGGCACGTCAGAATCCAACGAGACACCTGAGACAGGTGTGATGTTTGAATGATGAAGGATGAAGGACACAAAGTCTGATCACAGGTTAGATACCTGAGTGACACTCTGAATGTAATCAGCGTGATGTTGGTGGGCGGGGCTTAGCTGGAGGCAAAACAGTTCTCCACAGTCATTAGCTAGCGCTAGCTAACAAGTTGTGTTGTCTTGTTTTAGACGATGGAGGAAGATGATGTGAGTGGTGCGTTCAGAAACACTCATTGTGAGTGTGGGAGCGCACTCTGACACAAACTGGAGCGTTGATAAATTGGGAGCGCTGTGTGAATGTAGCGTTGGGTTATCCAGAGCAGCGCACTCTCAGAGTGGCAGAGCGCACTCTGGACACTCTGTCTGTGGAGACGGAGCAGCAGAGCGCCGAGCGGAGTGAATGTGTGATTAACTTAACCGTTGGTTCATTCATGTAGAAATATAACGCTGCGTTTCTTCCACCAACAGGGCTCTCATTTTAGTGTAGAGCGTCAGACTGAATTTACCAACGCACCATGTCAGGTCACTCACTCTCCGGGACCGCCAGTGTTACTTGAATAAGTAAACACTGACCAACGGGACCAGACTGGCCGACCCGTATGCTCTCACTCAGTGGATGGATGATGTCACAGGAAGCCAATCTTACAAAGGAGGACCACACTTGTTTGTTTTGCTATGGAAGCTAACGTTAGCTAATGTGCTAAAAAGTTAGCGTTGCAGAGAAATCCAATCTTCCTCTTAATCCCTCCCCAGTTTCTGATGAGGTGGACATGATAACCCTTAATACACATAACCTTATTCATCCCTACAACAGGAAATACTTTTTCCCTAACCTGATATGAAGTGTACGCTGCACATGTGAGCATTTTTGATGATGGCCTCCGTCCAGTCCTTTGGTCTTATCACATTTAACCATAGTTGTCTTTGTTTTTGTTGACGGGCAGTGGCGGCTGGTTTTGAGCCATGACTCCTTCTATTCTGGCTCCCAATAACACAACAAGACAAACATGTTAACACTCCTGTGGAGCCTACAGCCCTGTGGGGGAGAGGCAGCTGCACCTCCAGCTGAGAACATGATGTCATTGCGACGTCATCGTGATGTCAGCACTAACAGGGTCTATTAAAGCGTACATTGTCAGCAACATCTGAGATATCTGCAGTTTAATTAATGACATCAGTTCCATTTGAGCTTCAGCGACGTCTGGACACGAATAAAGGTCAGTGTTTCTATGTTTTTATCTTTACAGAGGAAGATGAAGGAGAGAATTTCTATCTTTTAAAGATGAAGGTAAAAAGGAGATGAAGGTTGTTTAATTGTTTAGCAGCAGAAGTTGGTGACTGATCAATAATGAACATCTTTGCCTTTAGATGAGAAAGATGAAGATGAAATGATGAAGATGAAGGTAAGTGTTTTTGTCTTTCACAGATGAAGGTGAAGATGAAGGTATATAAAGTGTGTAGCAGCAGCAGAAGTTGGCGTCTGATCTGACTGATCAATAATCAATAATTAATGACGCCGTCAGCCTCAGAGTCTCCAGTGACTGTCTCCATCTCCCTGCAGCCACTTGGCCCAATTAATTAATTTCCTCCTCTAATTAATTCAGTCAGTATCAACAAGGGACTCGGCTAACCATCGGACAGCGACCCCCCCCCCCCCCCCCCCCCCCCCCCCCCCGCACGCCACAGGCTGATGAGCGACAACACAAAGTGTTTCTCTTTTTGTTCTCGTGTTTGGCTTCAGGACGTTCTGAATCTGGAACACTTAATGTCAGGAGACGTTTCCTCTGTTTCATCTCTGAGTGTCCACCACACGTTACAGCCGTTAGCTTAGCATAAAGAGCTAACTGTGCTAACTGTGAGTGTGGCTCTGTGAAACAATCAGACATCACTTTGTTCTTTGAGTCCGACACTGACACCATCTGACTTCAGTCCTGGTGTTCACAGCGTCCGACTGTCTGTGCACATAATGAAGGTTTTTATTTTACAAAGCTCAGCGACACGTTAACAGGATTAAACAGGTTGAATATTCGCACACTGTGAAGTCGACTGAACCCTTCCCCAGCAGAGCATCTGTCTGTCACGTTAAACTGCTGCAGGAACCTTTTTCTCACTGAAGTAGGAAGTGTTTCACTGACCTGATCAGAAACTACAGAATGACATCACTGATCAAATATAAATAAAACACAATATATTTTTCTCACAGCAGAGTCTATCAGAGAAACACCACCTGGAAACAGGAAACGCATCACTTAGCGATGTAATAAACACACTGACATGTCACTTTGATGAATTTGTCTTGTTTCCTGTTGAAATTGTTTCTGCTGTCGCTGAACGAAAACAGACGCTCTGAGATTCTGTCGCTGTTTCTGTGAATTCATTTCTGGATCTACACAAAAAGAAAACATGTTTGTTACATACATGATGTTTAAACTTGGACCTGAATGTTAAAGAACACAAATCAGTTTGACGTCAGCTCAGAGACAAAAAACACAAAACTACAAACTGATCAATGAAAAATATGAAGAGACGATGAGACGGCTCCGAGTGTGATGGGATCTACTGTACATCAGGAATAAAAGCAAACCTGAGGGTGGAGTCAGAATTCTGAATGAAGACGCTCCGTCTGCTCACACCAACTGAACTCAAGGATTATTGATCAGTTGTTGATCAGTTCCTTGGTTTTCCAAGTTCCTTCGTTTTTCTTTCTTGATTATTTTTTAGACTTTTATCTCGGGATGCACCAGCTGTGAAATTCTGGGGCGATACGGATGTGTTTGTTTTTTATTTTTGTTTTGTTGTCATGTTTCCACAGCGCAGACAGCCGTGGACGGAGGCTTCATTATTTCAGCTCCCTGCTGATCTGCGTCCGATCAGCTGACGCCTCTTTCAGGAAATAAAAATGAATCCCGTAGATAATTTCTCATCTTCACTTCATGAATCAGTCGTACTTCGTCCAATCAGGCGCTCTCCCATGCAGCGACAGTAATGACACAGGATGTCTGACAAAAGTTCAGCTCACAGCAGCAGCGCTGCGTCGCTCGCCGTTATTCAGGACGCCTCTTCTGATGGCTTCACATTGAAATGTTGTCATGTTGGTGTAGCTTCAGTTTTCTAACCACATCTTCTCTCCTCGCTCAAAAACACGTGAAACAAAGAAACACAGCGTGTGTCGCTCAGCCCCTCCCATCTCCTGACATGTGACCTCCTTCATGTTGTTGACAGCGGCCTCGACTCTGCCGGACACCAGCGACTCCATGTCCACTGTGTTTACAGTGAACATATTCTTTATATTTTTCATATTACTATTATTGTTGTTATTTGCATTCAGATTTCATATTTAACCGTTTATAGTATTTCCTTTTTATTCGCATGCTTCTAATTACTCTACATTTTTTATAGATTTTAGATCCTTTGTTATGCACCAAAACACCAAGCCAAATTCCTTTATGTGAAAACCTACCAGGGGCCTGTATCAGGAAGCAGGATTAATGTGTTAGCGAGGTAACTTCAGGGTTAACCCTGGGTTCTTATCGGGGTAGATCACCATGGTAACTTACTCTGAACGGCTATCCTGCTCCGGAGCAGGGTAAGTTCAGGGTTGAATCTGATCCTATAAAAAGCACCACCCACTGGCCAATCAGCTGTTGATGGCTGACAGAAATGCAGCCCAGTCATGACGGGAAGTTTAATTCATTTGATTGATTTTGATTTGAAAGTTTATTTTGAACATTAAAAAAGAAAAGAAAGCAACAACAACAGACAATGAAAAGATTGTTCAAAAAGGAGTGGAAAGAAGTGGAACTTTCATCCCACCCCTTCATAAGAAAGAAACTGATCATTTGCAGACACTTAATAGCACCATTAATTAGTGCCAACATTTTGTTTTGTTGGAGGAAATGATCCCTGTTAAAGATAATGGGCCTAACTGACAGCTTTGCTGCTGGAAATGTGGAAAGTAGCCTATCATGTCTACACTTCATGGTGTTTGAGGGATTTTCCTTTTTGTTTTTTAAAGAGGGACACTAGGTATATTTTTGTGCAGCTGTTAATTTCTAACACAGCTCAATATCAGGATGATTTTATTCAGACTATCAATTTGGTGTTGATATGATTTAATTGTGGCGTCAGCTTTAAGCTTTATTGTAGCATATATAACGTTATGACAAAGAAGACCAATTTATCAGACGCAATGATGTTAGACGATAATTGTAATACACGCAATTCATCTGCGCAGCATTGATTTCATGGGATTCAAGGGTGTGATCAGTGTCAGATGTACAGGTACAGGTACTGTAGCTACTTGAACCAGTGATGAGTCATTTAACCTACACATCATTTTATTTGCTGCCTTGTTTTGTCTTGATTTTTCCCTCTCTCCTCCTCTATTTCTTCTTTCCTCACCCGTTTCTTTTTCTTCTCTATTATGTGATTTCATTGATGTTTTGACAGGGGAATTTCTTTGATAAGCTTTTAGTGGCTTCTAACCTCTCCGGCACTTTTCTTTTTTTAATCTTGTAAATGTTATACTGTCTGTTTTTATCATGATGTGCAAATAAACTAATCTAAACTAAAACTAAACATTATTCATCCCGTTATGTGTTGCCACGCATGTTTCCTCCTCCTGCAGCTGCCACGGTGTTGGCCTTTTCTCTAATGTTGCTTTTCTCCTCTTCATATTTTAGTAGAATTAATCTCTGATTCTCATGAGAAATACTTTATTTTCCTCACATACGGCGCTCTGTGAGGACGCTCAGTGACGCTGCGCTTCTCTCATGATTGTGATTGGTCCGCTGCGTGCGCGTTCATGGCTCTTGATAAAGCAACCCTGGGTTGAGTTACCAAGTTGATATCCAGCGTCGTGATACCGATTATCCTGGTTGCCATTGTTAGGGTTAGTCAACCCAGGATAGGTCTGGGTAACCCAGGAAAGGTTGATCTTGCTTCCTGATACAGGCCCCAGGTAATAAAACCGATTCTGATCACTCTGTTTATAAACATGTTCTGTTGGTCACGTTGTCATGGTGCTGATTATTAAAGATGCAGCACGGTGACGTCATGTCGAACGCTGGTTCAGCCGGTTTACATTAAATCAAACTGCTTCATTTAATTTAAACTGCTTTAAGGTCGTACACCAGACCAGACCAGACCAGACCAGATCCGACCGGACCAGACCGAACTGGATCAGACCAGACTACACCAGACCAGACTAGACCAGAATGGAACGGACCAGACCAGACTGGACTACATCAAACCAGACCAGACCAGACCAAACCGGACCAGACAGGACCGGACCGGATGGGACCAGACCAGACACCATACCATACCATACCAAACTAAACCGGATCAGACCAAACTGGACCAGAACAGACCAGACGGTACCGTACTGTACTGTACCAGACCAGATCAGACCAAACTGGATCGGACCAGACCAGACCAAACCAGACCGGACCAGATCGGACCGGACCAGACCAGACCAGACCAGACCAGACCAGACCAGACCAGACCAGAGCAGACCGGACTGGACCGGACCGGACCGGACCAAAAGAGATCAGATCATACAAGACCAGACCAGACCAAACCAGATTGGATCGGACCAGACCAGACTACCCAGACCAGACCAGACCAGACCGTACTGTACCGTACCATACCAGACTGGATCAGGCCAGACCAAACCGGATCGGACCAGACCAAACCATACCATACCATACCATACCATACCAAACCGGACCAGATCGGACTGGACCAGACCAGACCAGACCAGAGCAGAGCAGAGCAGAGCAGAGCAGACCAGACTGGACCAAACCAGACCAGACCAGACCAGACCGGACCAGACTGGACCAGACCAAATGAGATCAGATCAGACAAGACCAGACCGGACCAAACCAGACCAGATCAGTCCTGACCAGACCAGACCAAACTGGATCGCATCGGACCAGACAGATCAGACCAGACCAGACCAGATCAGACCATACCAGACTGGACCAGACCAGACCAAACAAGATCAGATCAGACAAGCCCAGACCAGACCAGATCGGACCAGACCAGACCGGACCAGATCAGACCAAAACAGTCTGGACCAGACCAGACCAGACCGGACCAGACTGGACCAGACAAGTCCAGACCAGACCAGACCAAACCAGATCAGACTGGACAAGACCAGATCAGACCAGACCAAACCAGATCAGACCGGACCAGATCAGACCAGACCAGACCAGACCAGAATTGACTGTACCATACCAGACCAGACTACAACAGACCAAATCAGACCAGAATGGACTGGACCGGACCAGACCAGACCAGACCGGGCTGGAAAGGATCAGACCGGCAAAACTAGAAACCAACCCATCTCTACTGTTCACAGTGTGACATCATCATTGAAACAACAGGCTGCGTCCTCTGAAGTGTCCACTCTGAGTTTACTGCGTCCTGGAGAAATCTCTGTTTTCGGTCGTCAACAGGACGCCATTCATCTGGACTCCTGTTTTTTCGTACAACAGTGAAACATCAGACGCTGTCATCAGTGATGTCAGCAGATTTACTGATCAGTCAATGAGGAGAAAATCAGCTGATACCAACGTGTGTCCAGTAAATCAGAGCGTCCGTACTTTCATCATTTTAATGTTTTTTTTAAGGATATGAATCAACCAATCAGCTGCGAGACAGACGGAGACATTTAACAACATACTGCACATTTAACATCTCTCACAGAGACGCCGTCCACTTTGTCTTTACTTTATACTGAACCTTTACATTTTAATCAACTCTGTGTCTGTGTGTGTCTGTGTGTCTGTGTGTGTGTCTGTGTGTATGTGTGTGTGTGTGTGTATGTGTGTGTGTGTGTGTGTGCAGAATTAATCATTTTCTTGTTCCTTTGATCTCTGTGTCTCTGACCTCGGTCAAGAACTGTGGCAGTTTGAGTATTTTTAATAAAGACCTGTGTGTGTTAGCGTGTGTGTGTGTGTGCATTTGTGTTTGTGTTGTGTGTGTGTGTGTGTGTGTGTGTGTGTGTGTGTGTTAGTGTGTGTGTTTTCATTAAGCCGTCAGAGCTGTCAGGAGGTGACGGAGGTGAGAGTGTTGGTATTAGCTCCGTCCTCTGTTGGATTAAAACTTTGTGTGAAAAGACGTCATTGCTCTCGACTGTTTCCATGGTCTTCATCAGAGGACACTCAGCCGAAGTCACATGACCCATCACGAGACCTGCTCAGGTATTCTGTCCTCTACCTGCTCGGGTACTCTGTCCTCTACCTGCTCGGGTACACTGTCCTCTACCTGCTCAAGTACTCTGTACTCTACCTGCTCGGGTACTCTGTCCTCTACCTGCTCAGGTACACTGTCCTCTACCTGCTCAAGTACTCTGTACTCTACCTGCTCAGGTACACTGTCCTCTACCTGCTCAGGTACTCTGTCCTCTACCTGCTCGGGTACTCTGTCCTCTACCTGCTCGGGTACACTGTCCTGTACCTGCTCGGGTACTCTGTCCTCTACCTGCTCGGGTACTCTGTCCTCTACCTGCTCGGGTACACTGTCCTCTACCTGCTCGGGTACACTGTCCTCTACCTGCTCGGGTACTCTGTCCTCTACCTGCTCGGGTACTCTGTCCTCTACCTGCTCGGGTACCCTGTCGTCTACCTTCTCAGGTATCCTGTCCTCTACCTGCTCAGGTACACTGTCCTCTACCTGCTCAGGTACTCTGTCCTCTACCTGCTCAGGTACTCTGTCCTCTACCTGCTCAGGTACCCTGTCCTCTACCTGCTCAGGTACGCTGTCCTCTACCTGCTCAGGTATCCTGTCCTCTACCTGCTCAGGTACTCTGTCCTCTACCTGCTCAGGTATCCTGTCCTCTACCTGCTCAGGTACACTGTCCTCTACCTGCTCAGGTATCCTGTCCTCTACTTGCTCGGGTACTCTGTCCTCTACCTGCTCGGGTACCCTGTCATCTACCTTCTCAGGTATCCTGTCCTCTACCTGCTCAGGTACTCTGTCCTCTACCTGCTCAGGTACACTGTCCTCTACCTGCTCAGGTACTCTGTCCTCTACCTGCTCAGGTACCCTGTCCTCTACCTGCTCAGGTACCCTGTCCTCTACCTGCTCAGGTACGCTGTCCTCTACCTGCTCAGGTACTCTGTCCTCTACCTGCTCAGGTACCCTGTCCTCTACCTGCTCAGGTACGCTGTCCTCTACCTGCTCAGGTACGCTGTCCTCTACCTGCTCAGGTACCCTGTCCTCTACCTGCTCAAGTACTCTGTCCTCTACCTGCTCAGGTACCCTGTCCTCTACCTGCTCAGGTACTCTGTCCTCTACCTGCTCAGGTATCCTGTCCTCTACCTGCTCAGGTACTCTGTCCTCTACCTGCTCAGGTATCCTGTCCTCTACTTGCTCAGGTACACTGTCCTCTACCTGCTCGGGTACACTGTACTCTACCTGCTCGGGTACACTGTCCTCTACCTGCTCAGGTACACTGTCCTCTACCTGCTCGGGTACACTGTCCTCTACCTGCTCAGCTCATCTGTCCTCTACCTGCTCAGGTATCCTGTCCTCTACTTGCTCAGGTACACTGTCCTCTACCTGCTCGGGTACACTGTACTCTACCTGCTCGGGTACACTGTCCTCTACCTGCTCGGGTACACTGTCCTCTACCTGCTCAGCTCCTCTGTCCTCTACCTGCTCAGGTATCCTGTCCTCTAGTTGCTCAGGTACTCTGTCCCCTACCTGCTCAGGTACCTACTCGCTCGGGTACTCTGTCCTCTACCTGCTCGGGTACACTGTTCCATATCTGCTCGGGTACACTGTCCTCTACCTGCTCAGGTACTCTGTCCTCTACCTGCTCGGGTACACTGTTCCATATCTGCTCGGGTACTCTGTCCTCTACCTGCTCGGGTACACTGTCCTCTACCTGCTCGGGTACACTGTCCTCTACCTGCTCAGCTCCTCTGTCCTCTACCTGCTCAGGTATCCTGTCCTCACACAGAAACTTGTGATGACTTATTATGTTGATCTGAGTATAAACAGATGACCAATCATGATCCAATCAGAGCGAGGCCCGACTGTGATGTTACTGACTTTTCATCTTCATCCACTGACAAACACTCGTCTGTAAAATCTTAAGCTGATTTCCTTTTACAGCTTTTTCAACACAAGATTAAAAAAAGTCTTGACACGTGTTGCCCTGGGCAACACACACACACACACACACACACACACACACACACAGTGCTCGGGGTGAAACTCAATCTGTCAGTCATTTTGACATCTGCTAATTAAGCGTGCTAATTATAGCTCTAATCACACACACACACACACACACACACGCGCGCACACACACACACACACACACACACACTCTGCTGAGCTGTGTTCAGACGTGTTACCGTGGTGACAGTCAGACCCTCCTCCTCCCCACCAGCTGATGTAAAACACATTAAAGCATCTTCATCAGGATCTGTGTGCTGTTAAATGTCTCTGTCTGATCTTCAACCTGCAGACACTTCCTGTGCTGAGGGACACTTCCTGTGCTGAGGGACACTTCCTGTCTGGTTCCTTCACAGGAAACGCTCCACCTCAGAACCTCCGACCACCACACACTGACGCTCATGTCACACCTTCATCTCCTGGTCAAAGCGTCAGTCTTCAGTCTGCTCAGCAGAAGAAGACGGTCACCTGGTCAGGTAACGGAGGACTGTGAGAGTCCTCTGTGTTGACAGTGCTACAGGTGTCACTCACCTGGTGTGCTGGATCAGGGTGACTGGTCACAGGGCTGGGGGACATGACGAAAAAAAAATACAGGGAACACGGGGGTGTTGGGGTCGCTGCTACGAGCCATCTGATCTTTGTGTAACCAAACTGAGCTGTGTCCACACACTCAGTCAAACACGCTCTCAGTGGGTGGTGTTCCTTCACCAGGGTCGTCTCTGGTCTCTGATCCTGTTTGTGAATTACATGGACAGGATCTGGAGGTGCAGCCAGGGGGAGGAAGAGCTTCGGTCTGGTGACCTCAGAATTTAATCTCTGTTTTTGCACATGATGTGGATCTGTTGGCTTCATCATACAGTGACCTCCAGCATGACCTGGGGCAGTTTGTGGAGTCAGCTCCTCCCAGTCTGATGTCATGGTTCTCTGCTGGAGAACGGTGGATTGTTCCCTCTGGGTTGGGAGAGAGTTACTGCCTCAAGAGAAGGAGTTCAAATATCACCAATCAATCAATTTTATTTATAAAGCCCAATATCACAAATCACAATTTGCCTCACAGGGCTTTACAGGATACGACATCCCTCTGTCCTTAAGACCCTCACAGCTGATCAGGAAAAACTCCCCAAAAAACCCTTTAACAGGGAAAAAAAGGGTATCAGAATCAGAAATACTTTATTGATCCCAGAGGGGAAATTATTTATGTTACAGGTGCTCCTTGCAAGAGAGGAAAGATACATGAAAATATAAGAAATTTAAACAATAGTATTAACAAATATATAGTTAGATAAACAGGAATTATTAACAAACATAAACGTAAATATATATATATATGTAAATAATATATTGTAAACTGAACAAGATTATTTACACAAACAGATTATATACAGTCAGGGTGAATGGGGTTATTGCACAAGTTAAATTAAATTATTGCAGTGTGTGAAAGGTCTCAGGGCCACTCAGAGGGAGGAGTTGTACAGTTTGATGGCCACAGGCAGGAATGATTTCCTGTGGCGCTCAGTGGTACATCTTGGTGGTATGAGTCTCCCACTGAAAGTACTCTTGTGCCTGACCAGCACATGGTGGAGTGGGTGTGAGACATTGTCCAAGATAGTTCGTAGCTTAGACAGCATCCTCCTCTCTGACACCACCATCAGAGAGTCACACTCCGTTCCCACGACGTCACTGGCCTTGCGGATCAGTTTGTTGAGTCTGTTGGCGTCCGCCACCCTCAGCCTGCTGCCCCAGCACACAACAGCATAGAGGATAGCACTGGCCACCACAGACTCATAGAAAATCCTGAGCATAGTCCGGCAGATGTTGAAGGACCTCAGTCGCCTCAGAAAATAGAGACGGCTCTGGCCCTTCCTGTAGAGAGCGTTAGTGTTCTTAACCCAGTCCAGTTTATTGTCAATGTGTACCCCCAGGTACTTATAGTCCTCCACAATGTCCACACTGACCCTCTGGATGGAAACAGGGGTCACCGGTGTCTTGGTCCTCCTCAGATCCACAGCCAGGTCCTTTGTCTTTGCCACATTGAGCTGCAGATGGTTCAGCTCACACCATGTGACAAAGTTATCCACAACAGCCCTGTACTCATCCTCATCACCCTTGCTGATACATCCAACTATAGCAGAGTCATCAGAAAACTTCTGAAGATGGCAGGTCTCAGTGCAATAGCTGAAGTCCGTGGTGTAGAGGGTGAAGAGGAAGGGAGAGAGGACAGTCCCCTGCGGGGCCCCGGTATTGCTGACCACTCTGTCTGACACACAGCGTTGCAAGCGCACATACTGTGGTCTGCCAGTCAAGTAGTCTACAATCCAGGACACCAGGGGGGCATCCACCTGCATTGCTGTCAGCTTGTCACCCAGTAGAGCTGGACGGATGGTGTTGAACGCACTAGAGAAGTCAAAAAACATGACCCTCACAGTGCTCGCCGGCTTGTCCAGGTGGGCGTAGACGCGGTTGAGCAGGTAGATGATGGCGTCCTCAACTCCAAGTCGGGGCTGATAGGCGAACTGGAGGGGGTCCAAAAGTGGTTTGACCATGGGCCAGAGCTGCTCCAAGACGAGTCTCTCCAGGGTCTTCATGATGTGGGAGGTCAATGCCACGGGTCTGTAGTCCTTGGAGCCACTGGGACGTGATGTCTTTGGCACAGGAACGAGGCAGGATGTCTTCCACAGCAAGGGGACCCTCTGGAGACTAAGGCTCATGTTGAAGACATGCTGAAGTACTCCACATAGCTGGGGGGCACAGGATTTGAGCACCCTGGGGCTGACACCATCAGGGCCTGCAGCCTTATTTGAGTGGAGTCTCATCAGCTGTCTTCTCACATGGTCAGCAGTGAAGCACATTGTGGAGGTGACGACACGTGGGGGAGGGGTGTAGTCCTCATGATGGAGAGAGCAGTCAGTCTGACCACGGGGAGAGGAGGTGTGAGGAGGAGGGGGGGGGGGGGGGGGGGGGGGGGGGTCAAGCAGGAGGGTGTTGAGGTGTGAGAGGGAGGAGTGGGGGAGGAGGGTGGAGTGGGAGATGGTTGACCAAGACAGACAGCAGAAGAGTCAGGGGGGGGATGGGCAGGGCCAGCAGTGTCAAATTGGCCCTGCCCACGCTGCCTTCAACTCCTCCGTGGTTGTTGGTCCTGAAGCCAGTGATGGTCCTCATTCCACTTCAGACCTCTCTCATGTTGTTCTGCTGGAGTTTCCTCTCCAGCTTCCTCCTGTACCTCTCCTTAGCCTCCCTGATCTTCATCTTCAGCTCCCCCTGTATTGTTCTCACCTCCTCCCTGTTACCAGCTCTGAAGGCCCTCTTCTTTGCATTGAGGATGGCTTTGATGTCCTTTGTTACCCACGGTTTGTTATTTGGGTAACAAAGGACAGTCCTGGCTGGGACAGTGGAGTCCACACAGAAGCTGATGTAGTCCGTGATGCATTCTGTGAGCCCGTCGATGTCCTCCCCATGTGGCTCACAGAGTGCCTGCCAGTCTGTCACACCAAAACAGCCCTGCAGTGTCTCATAAGTCTCCTCCGACCATCTCCTCACTGTCCTCATGGTCGCAGGCTGGCTCTTGACTAGTGGTACATAGCAGGGGTTGAGGTGCACCAGGTTGTGGTCTGACCTACCCAGAGGGGGGAGGGGGGAGCAGCTGTATGCATCTTTGGCGTTTGCATACAGCAAGTCCAGTGTCCTCTCCTCTCTGGTAGGGCAGCTCACATACTGTGTGAATGTGGGCAATGTTGTTGCCATGGTGACATGGTTGAAGTCACCCGAGATAGCTATGAAGGCACTCGGGTGTTTAGTCTGCAGGCGGGCTATGGCGGAGTGAATGACGTCACATGCCGATGTCGGGTTGGCAGAGGGGGGGATGTAAACAGTTATAATAATGGCATGTGAAAACTCCCTGGGCAAATAATACGGTCTGAGTCCAACTGCAAACAGTTCAATGTCCGGGAAACAGATTCGTTCCTTAATGGAAATATGGTCAGGACTGCACCAGCAGATATTTACTAGAACAGCAAGCCCCCCTCCTTTGCGCTTACTGCTCTCGGTGCAGTCCCAGTCGGCCCGAACAGTCTGGAAGCCGCTGATGGAGATGTTGTTGTCGGGAATGTCCTGGTGAAGCCATGTCTCAGTGAAGCACATCAGACTACATTCCCGGTACTCCTTCTGACTTTTGGCGACCGCTGTCAGCTCGTCCATCTTATTTGCCAGTGACCTCACGTTGCCCATGACGAGAGAGGGGAGACACGGCTTATATCTTCTCTTCTCCATAAGCCTCCGTTGTCTCAACCCTGCTTTTTTCCGCCGCTGTTTACTTCCTCCCCTGCATCCTCTGTGTGTTTTCCTCCACAGTTCAGCTGGTATCTCCGATGTTCCTGCCGCCAAGCCGGCCGGCCTCAGCGCGATCAGCTGATCTCTGGAGTAAACAATGCGGCCATGAAGTTGTTGCGCAATGGTGCCGGGTCCGAATGAAATAAGTAATTCCAGAATGAGGAAAACGAGCACAAGTCTCTCAATCAGCATGTTTTGAGAGGGCGCAGTTTCAAATGACATTCACAAAAAGCCAGCACAAATACCAAACTTAATAAAGCAAAAAAGTAAGAAAACCGAGAAAACAAGCAGGAGCGACTGCAACAGGCTGCACGCGTGGGCGCATGCACACTATATTGCATCTCAGGGTCTTGTTCACAGTGAGGGTAGAATGGAGCGTGAGATGGATCGGCGGTTTGGTGCAGTATCTGCAGAGATGTGTAAGCTCTCGATGTCCTGGTCCATCTGCGTCCCAACCCTCACCTATGGTCATGAGCTCTGGGTAGTGACTGAAAGAATGAGGTCACAGATACAAGCGTCTGAAATGAGTTTCCTCTGTAGGGTGTCTGGGCTCAGCCTTAGAGATAGGGGGAGGAGTCAGACATCTGGAGGGAGCTCGGAGTAGAGCCGCTGCTCCTTCATGTTGAGGTGGTTCAACATCTGATCAGGATCCTCCTGGTCCAGCTGGTAGGAGGCCCCGGGGCAGACCCAGAACACACTGGAGGGATTATAGATCTCATCTGGTCTGGGAACACCTCGGGGTCCTCCAGGAGGAGCTGGAGTATCTCACTTTATCCCAGTGCCTCTGACACCCCAAATGAGAGGATGAAAATCGTAGGGCTGCAATTATTGATCCTGATCATGAGTTTGACCTCCAATAAATGAACATGATCAGCTGTGACGTTTAAGTCTGCACTCATCTCGTATTTTAGATTTAGAAGAGAACCAATCACAGTACAGAGTTCAGAGACTTTGTGTTGGCGTCACAAAGATACAAACTTGTTAAACCACCTGATTAAACTCCGCCACCTGCAGGATGATGAACACATGATGTCACTGTGTCGTCACCTCACTGAGTCCCCGCCCTCATCAGGCATCAGTTCAGGCAGCAAGGCTGCAGGTCGTCACAGTAATATGACCACGACCGAAATGTAAAACAGTGGCGGGTACACATCCAACGTCCAGATGGACTGAACTCAGGTCAGTGTGATTAATTGTCAGGAGGGCGGTGACATCAGAGTTAGATCAGAGTCATGTGACTGACCTGAGATTTGACCTTTAGCTCACACTGTGTCACAAAGTGTTCCTTTGTTTGACTCACCTGTCTGTGACAGCAGGGCGGGGCTTATCAGACTGTGTGGGAGGAGCCTAGAGCCGTCTGTCAAGGTGGCCATGCCCAGCGTTCTCTTGGGAGGTCGACCTGGTCGAGAGCTGAAAAACACAGTGGTATGGCCCTTTAATAAAACACCTGAACAGACAGGAAGGAGTTAATGAGAGGAGAATGAATAATGAAGGAGCTGATTTAATATTCCAGGTTAATCTGATGTTTTAACTTCATAAATTAATCTGTTTCATCTCCGCGCCCTCCTGAAGGCCCTTTATTCTCTCTGTCACTGTCCCCAGGGGACGACTTTAAGAGACGCACTGTCTGTCTGACACAGACGAGTCCGAGTCACATTAAATTACATTTTTATATGAAGACAAGAAACATCATATGTCGTGTTTTAATTTAAAATAAAATAAAGAAGAAAATCAGACAGTTCACAGATCAGACAGCTGAGTCATTTCAGAAATATATTTTATTCATAACAGTTTGAAAAAATCATAAAATGGAATACTATGTATATTCAAGTAAGTACAAAACATTATAATAATAATTATTATTATGATAATGTTTCTGTCCCTGCTGCAGTCCGGAACAAACAACCGTAAAGGTCGGTGAGAACACAGAAATGTTTCAGACTAAATTTCCCTCTGAAATGATGTTTTTATTTAACCTTTATTAGAACACTCTTTAGATTCAAAATCTTTTTTCAGGAGCGTCCTGTCAGAGACAGACAGACAGACAGCGAGAGGACATATAGATGAGCGTGGACACGTTAACATGTAGATGACAGTGAATTGACCTGGACACTTCCTGTGTCTGTCCTTTCAAAGTAAACTCACACATGGTCCGGTCATAGCTGATCATAGCTCATAAAAAGCACCGATAATACAAAGTCAGACTGCTTTCAATGACTTAACAAGGGCAGCATCAACACACCTGACACAGTGGGCGGAGCTACATGTACCTTTAAACTTGGTTTGAGAGAAGATAGAACTGCAGCAGCTGTCAGGAGGGACCAACATGTGGCGGTGTGAACGACTCACAGGTCAGAGGAAGACAACAAGACAGCGCTGAGGGTCTGAACTGACCGCCAGACACAGGTTAGACACAGCACTGAAGGAAAGTCTCCAGAGTGTTAGCATGAGCTAATTAGCAGCAGCGGCTAACATCCAACACCGAGCTTTTAAAAGGCTCAACTCTGTTCTTAAACTTATTAATAACCGCTCACCATGTGACGCTACAGCTAGTGGTTATTTGTATCGTTACCTTTCTGGAGACTGAGTCCGAGTCCGAGTCTGAGTCTGAGACTGAGACTGAGTCTCAGTAAATCATGGTGTCATCAGATGAACACATGCAGCACCTACACACAGAGGCCAATCAGAGAAGTGTAGGAGCTCCTCAGTGTCCGACCACACTGCCGGTTACCATGATTACCACACCTGGTGAAACCTGCTGTCTCAGCTTTATCAACACGCACGCTCGCATGCTCGCTCGCACGCTATGAAGTCCTATCCATATCAAAATAAGCAGACACACGTGCAGCAACGTGTGTGTGCATGCGTGATTAACATAGTAAGCTTAATAACTTTAGTATTGTGGAAGAAAGTATTTGCGTGAAATATTTATTGTACCATTCACAGAGAGCAGAGTTAGCTCACTGGGTCAAGTGAGGGTGCTGCGATTACAGTCTAAACATTATGGGATTGAATCTCACCGTCACCATGTTTCTCTTTGTGTGTGTATTAAAAAAATGATTAGATCAAACTGCAAAAGAAGAACAGAAAGTCTGAAGCCTCATTTTGTATTTTCTTCAGTATCAGCCAATTTTTGAAGAAAATATTTGACTGAAATAAATGATGGTAACGCTCACTAGGCAAGGCAAGTTTATTTGTATAGCACATTTCAACAACAAGGCAATTCAAAGTGCTTTACATAAAATATACAGCAAGTAAAAGCAATAGGCAACATAAAAAGACATTAATCACATTAATGTAACTACAGTTAAGTTAGAATTAAAACCTAGATAGGTGACAGAAATAAAGACAGAATAAAAGTTACAGTGCAGTGTGAGAAGAAGAAGGCTCAGATTTGATTTAATCAAAGGCAGCAGCAAACAGAAAAGTCTTCAGCCCTGAATTAAAAGAACTGAGAGTTGCAGCACACCTGCAGTTTGCAGGGAGTTTGTTCCAGATATGTGGAGCATAAAAACTAAATGCTGCTTCTCCATGTTTAGTAAAAACAAAACTATAGTTATATACGTGTCTATATAGAGTGTATATTGGCTCGATGGCACCATCTACTGGATGAAAATAGAACACAGAAATAGAATGAAAAGGAAAAGGAAACTACGTGAGGCGTTCTTGCACACGGACTGGTGCGCGTGTGTGTGGACACTTAACAACATTTCTCCAACAGTCACAGACGGACGTGCACATGCTGTAAGTACAGTACACATCTTCTTGTTACGCGTGATGTAGTTTGCGCACGTCATAGTACGTGTGCGTGCGCACGCTTGACAAAAATGTTCTATTTTCTTCATGTGTGCGTTTATGCATGCGTTCGCAAAAAACACATAAATGTTATGCATAGTCACTCCACGTCGTGTGATTACGCGGCGTGCAGCAGTCATCATGCGTACACGTGCGTGTGAACGCGTTACCGTTATAAGTCAATGGGGAAACTACATGACACGTCAGGCGTTGCTTTGCTGCACAGGCGTCAAAGCACCCGCGTGTGACCAGGGGCGGAAATCCCGGGGGGGACAGGGGGGACATGACTCCCCCTTCAGTAAAGCTGTCCCCCCCAGAATCATTTGAGACACAATTAATAATTTTTGAACAATGCAGTCGTATTTATTGAAAGCACAATGTAAGCGGTGCTCATTATAATCGCGCAATAATGTGCTATCTTAATCTTAAGATTTAGTCCCCCCCTCCCATTCCTAGTAGTGGTATATCCAACACTCTTTCCAATGGGCGGGGTTGCTTGGCAGCAGCAGCAGCGTGTGGCTGGACCCACTGTCCACATCGCACATGGCAGGGTAAGATGTTCACTCACACAGACGCAGTTTAACTTACACAAGTTACAACACATCCCATTTACTGTTACAACAAGCCCCAGGCCCAGGCTGATAATATAAACTGTCTGCAACATTTCTCCTGCATTGTTCAAAAGCCTACTCAATTACGAGTGCTGCTAAGCTAAAAGCTAATGATTAAGCTCAGAGTTTAGTGATAGAGAGGACAGGAGAGAAAGAAGAGGGAGAGGACAGGACAAGAGCAGTCAGTGGTGGAGCGGCTCGTAGTTAATGGCTACCTGTCTGTAGGCTCTCCACCTGTCAGTGAGACAAACATGAATGACATGCAGTTTAACGGACAAGGAGCGGTCATTACGCGCGACTATCACGCACGGTTGTGAGGTGCGCAGTGGCAGAACTCACAGCACACTGTTTATAAAGCAGTTTACCATTTTAATTGCAGGAAATGTTTAGTTGTTAAGCCATTTCTCATAAGTACAGACATTCACTCTGCCTGCTGGAGAGATAGAGAGAAGATTAAAGCGTCAAATTGCGGTAAAAGGTGCTGTATAAAAGACAGGCTGCAACTTTTTTCCCTTGTCCCCCCCAACTATGAAATGGGATTTTCACCCGTGTGTGTGACACATTCAGTCGATAGCTGCACACGCATATTGAAACGTATGGTACTCCATACACACACACACACACACACACACACACACACACACAGTGTCAGAGTGCTGGGGGCAAACACAGGTCAGAGTTTGACTGACAGGTCCGAGACAACCCGCCCACACACACACTAAATTAAATTCCTCAGTAATGTGTGTGTGTGTGTAGGTGTTGGGGGGGTTTCCACACTTAATTAAACTGGGACAAAATGTCCTTTATGAAGCACACACACACACACACACACACACACAGGTGTCTGATCACATGACGCCCTGACCTCTGACACGTATATCTGTTACCATGGAGATAAACTGAGCTCACAGAGACAAAGGTCGACCTGAGATTTATATTTCTGTTGTTGTGATTTATTACTGATGTTATTTAATTGTTTGTTATATTTAAAATGATTTTACTCAGTTAAACAGTTAAAGTCCGTCTGTACGAGGAGCCACGCTGGATAATGTGCTGATTTGTAACTACTCATTTGACCAATAACCGATGACTGATGTCACATGATTCTGCCTCACGTTATGTAACGATGCACTTTGTTACAGTCCATCACTCTGAACGTTGCATTACGTTACGCTATGTTATAGACTTGCACCGATTTATCAGCAGTGCTCGGAATCGGGCCGGTTTTCATGTGATCGCCCGTGACCTGCGACCAGCCAGTCAGTCTAAAATATGCCAATTTAAAACGCTGGTCAAATTCCCGCCGCACCGCATGATTGACATCGTGTAACATCAGCAACACACACACACACACGCATGTGTCTCACCATGTGTCTCACCATGTGTCTCACCTTAATCATTCACGCACACACATCAAAAGAGAGAAGGAGGAAGTTGTTTATTGTCTGTGTTAAACTGAGCTGCAGAGCTCTCACTGCTGCACTGTGCCGCTTGAAAGTGACGAGGCGCGTGTCCGTGCACTTACTGGCGGGCGCGTCCTGAAGACCTGTGTGAATTTTCCACAGGAGATATTTTTACTTTTTTGTCTATTCAAGAAATTACCCACAAATGCTCCACATATACATACTTATTTATTTAGTATTTATAAAGTTTCTGATTCAGTTTCTTTGTTAACTGAGAAACATGTTGATGATATGTGAGGTGTGAGACGGGCAACACACCAAGATATTTGTGTCTGTGATAACAAGGTTTTGATTTGAGAAAGTGCTAGGGTCTATGTTATGTTACACTATGTTATGCTATGTTACGCTATGTTACCTATGTTACACTATGTTATGTTATGATACGTTATGTTACGTCATGTTAGGTCATGTTACGCTATGTTACCTATGTTATGTTACGTTATGTTACACAATGTTATGTTATGTTACCTATGTTACACTATGTTATGTGATGTTACCTATGTTATGTTACATTATGTTACACAACGTTATGCTATGTTACCTATGTTACACTGTTATGTTATGTTACGTTACACTATGTTATGCTATGTTATGTTATGTGATGTTATGTTATGTTACCTATGTTACACTATGTTATGTTGTTATGTTATGTTATGTTATGCTATGTTACCTATGTTACACTATGTTATGTTATGTTACCTATGTTATGTTACATTATGTTACACAATGTTATGCTATGTTACCTATGTTACACTGTTATGTTACGTTACGTTACACTATGTTATGTTATGTTATGCTATGTTACCTATGTTACACTATGTTATGTTATGTTTTGTTACACAGGTTGCTTTATGCTACACTATGTTACGTTATGTTACGCTATGTTACGTTATGTTAAGTTATGTTACCTATGTTACATTATGTTACGTTGTGTTACCTGTTACGTTACGTTATGTTACGCTATGTTACGCCATGTTACATTATGTTACACTAGGAGAGCAACTGAGGAGGGATCCCTCTTTCAGGACGGACAGATGTGCAATAGATGTCGTACAGAACAGATCAACATAATAAATTAACAGTAATTAACAATAACTATGTTATGTTCTGTTATGGTACCTTATGTTACGTCATGATACGCTGTGTTACATTACACTATGTTGCATTATGCTATGTTACATTATGTTGTGTCATGTTACCCTATATTACGTTACATTGCGATACACTATGTTACGCTATGATATATGTTACATTGTGTTACGCTATGTTATGTTATGTTATGTTATGTTATGTTATGTTATGTTACGTCAGTATCGACACTGATCGATTTGATTGTCCTTTTTGACTGATCAGTTAATCTGATGACATCACTGAAGACAGCGTTTCATGTTTTTCTCTCTCAGGATATAAATCTGGACGCCAGACTAACGGCATCCTGGAGACGAAAGGAAACATGTCTGAGACAGAGATCTTCCCTGGGACACCTTAAAGGACGCAGTACACTCAGTATGTACAAGTCAGAGGACGCAGCCTGTTAGCCATTAGCCATTCGCTGTTAGCAGCTAGTAAAGTTAGCTGTTATCAAATAGGTAATGTTAACTGTTAGCAGCTAGTTAACATTAGCTGACGGGGGTTACACTGAGATGTGTTAAGGCTCTACTCAGTAAAAATGAGGACTGGTTAAAGGTAAATTATAACGTTCTCATGTTGTGTTCAGTGTAATCATGTAAAATGTAGCTTTCAATGATAAACCTGAATAAATGCAGCTGTTTGAAGGAGAAATGTGTCGATGTTTTCACAGGAATATAAAATAGATATTAGAGGAAATTCTGATTTAATGTTTGTAGGAAAAACATTATTTGAAAATGTTTTCAGTGCGACAGGTTTATTACTAAAGGTTGGTAAATGTGTCTGACTGAATCTGTGGTCATTAGCAGCAGCAGGGTAACGACGGACTTTAAAACTGTTAATTTTTTTTTTAGATTTCTTTGTTTCCCTGGAACAACAGAGGCAGCACACAACAACAACAACCAAATGAACCCCCACTAAGGACAGAGGGGTGTCGTATGCTGTAAAGCCCTGTGAGGCAAACTGTGATTTGTGATATTGGGCTTTATAAATAAAATTGATTGATTGATTGACTGATAGATAAACAACATCAGTGCATCTCTTTATGTTTCTACACCTTCATCATCTGATGAGTTCAGTCAGACTGCTGCTGAAGCCACCGCGGCTACGTTTTATTTTTACACACACACGCACACAGACACACACACACACACACACACACACACACACTCCGTCATCAGTTTAATAAGAATCAGGAGATTAAAGACGATTAAGACAAACCGCCTGTTCACATTAAATCTGTGACATCACTGTCAGTCCTTGTTATACACCCGTCTCTCTCTCACACACACACACACACACCCACACACACACTCTGTGGTACTTCCCTAATTATTCGAGGCTCATTTACATAATTCAATAGAGAAAAAACATTTTGATCCATATTCAGCTGTAATCACACACACACACACATACACACTGTTTGTCACCCCCAGGTGTGTGTGTGTGTGTGTGTGTGTGTGCGTGTCTACAGTTCAAGTAAAAATGAGCATCATGTGACCAATAAGCAGCTCTGTAACATTACATGAATACCTAGTATCTCCAGTCTGCAACATGTGAAACAGACCTGCAGGTTATGTGACCCGTCAGGTGGGACATTAACGGACCTCACAGGAAGTGAGCGTGGACGTCAGGAGCGCTCACTCGCTACACACAGTGTGACACAATGTAACACGATGTGACACCATGTGACACCATGTGACATCATGTAACACGATGTAACACCATGTGACAAGATGTGACACGATGAGAAATGATGTGACATCATGTGACACCATGTGACACGATGTGAAACGATGTGAAACGATGTGACACCATGTGACACGATGTGAAACAATGTAACACCATGTGACACGATGTGACATCATGTGACACGATGTGACACAATGTGAAACGATGTGACATGATGTGACATCATGTGACACGATGTGACACGATGTGACATCATGTGACACCATGTGACACGATATGAAACGATGTAACACCATGTGACACGATGTGACATCATGTGACATCATGTGACACGATGTGAAACGATGTGACACCATGTGACATGATGTGACACGATGAGAAATGATGTGACATCATGTGACACCATGTGACACGATGTGAAACAATGTAACACCATGTGACACGATGTGACATCATGTGACACGATGTGACACAATGTGAAACGATGTGACACCATGTGACATGATGTGACATCATGTGACACGATGTGACACCATGTGACATCATGTGACACCATGTGACACGATGTGAAACGATGTAACACCATGTGACACGATGTGACATCATGTGACATGATGTGACACGATGTGAAACGATGTGACACCATGTGACATGATGTGACATGTGACACCATGTGACACGATGTGACATCATGTGACACGATGTGACACGATGTGAAACGATGTGACAAGATGTGACATCATGTGACACCATGTGACACCATGTGAAACGATGTAACACCATGTGACACGATGTGACAAGATGTGAAATGATGTGACATCATGTGACACCATGTGACACCATGTGAAACGATGTAACACCATGTGACACGATGTGACATCATGTGACGTGATGTGACACGATGTGAAACGATGTGACAAGATGTGACACCATGTGACACCATGTGACACCATGTGACATCATGTGACACCATGTGACACGATGTGACAAGATGTGACACCATGTGACACCATGTGACATCATGTGACACCATGTGACACCATGTGAAACGATGTAACACCATGTGACACGATGTGACATCATGTGACACGATGTGACACGATGTGAAACGATGTGACATCATGTGACACCATGTGACATGATGTCACATCATGTGACACGATGTGACAAGATGTGAAACGATGTGACAAGATGTGAAATGATGTGACATCATGTGACACCATGTGACACGATGTGAAACGATGTAACACCATGTGACATGATGTGACACGATGTAAAACCATGTGACAAGATGTGACACGATGAGAAATGATGTGACATCATGTGACACGATGTGAAACGATGTAACACCATGTGACACGATGTGACATCATGTGACACGATGTGAAACGATGTGACACGATGTGAAATGATGTGACAAGATGTGAACTGATGTGACACCATGTGACACGATGTGACATCATGTGACACGATGTGACACGATAGGAAATGATGTGACATCATGTGAAACGATGTGACACGATGTGAAACGATGTAACACCATGTGACACGATGTGACATCATGTGACACGATGTGACACGATGTGAAACGATATGACACGATGTGACACGATGTGACACGATGTGACATGATGTGACACCATGTGACACCATGTGACAAGATGTGACATGCTGTGACAAGATGTGACAAGATGTGACACAATGTGACACAATGTGAAACGATGTAACACCATGTGACAAGATGTGACATGCTGTGACATGATGTGACAAGATGTGACAAGATGTGACACAATGTGAAACGATGTAACACCATGTGACAAGATGTGACAAGATGTGACACGATGTGACACAATGTGAAACGACGTAACACCATGTGACACGATGTGACATGATGTGACAAGATGTGACACAATGTGACACAATGTGAAACGATGTAACACCATGTGACAAGATGTGACACGATGTGACAAGATGTGACAAGATGTGACACGATGTGACACAATGTGACAAGATGTGAGAAGATGTGAGAAGATGTGACAAGATATGACAAGATGTGACACGATGTGAAACGATGTGAAACGATGTGACACGATGTGACATCATGTGACACGATGTGACACGATGTGACACGATGTGACATGATGTGACACCATGTGACACCATGTGACAAGATGTGACATGCTGTGACAAGATGTGACAAGATGTGACACAATGTGACACTGTGAAACGATGTAACACCATGTGACAAGATGTGACATGCTGTGACACAATGTGAAACGACGTAACACCATGTGACACGATGTGACATGATGTGACAAGATGTGACACAATGTGACACAATGTGAAACGATGTAACACCATGTGACAAGATGTGACACGATGTGACAAGATGTGACACAATGTGAAACGACGTAACACCATGTGACACGATGTGACATGATGTGACAAGATGTGACACAATGTGACACAATGTGAAACGATGTAACACCATGTGACAAGATGTGACACGATGTGACAAGATGTGACAAGATGTGACACGATGTGACACAATGTGACAAGATGTGAGAAGATGTGAGAAGATGTGACAAGATGTGAGAAGATGTGAGAAGATGTGACACGATATGACACGATGTGACAAGATGTGACACGATGTGAGAAGATGTGACACGATGTGACAAGATGTGACACAATGTGACACAATGTGAAACGATGTAACACCATGTGACAAGATGTGACAAGATGTGACACGATGTGACACGATGTGACACGATGTGACAAGATGTGACACGATGTGAGAAGATGTGACACAATGTGACATGATGTGACAGGATGTGACACAATGTGAAACGATGTAACACCATGTGACAAGATGTGACATGATGTGACAAGATGTGAGAAGATGTGAGAAGATGTGACACGATGTGACACGATGTGACAAGATGTGACACGATGTGAGAAGATGTGACACGATGTGACACAATTTGACACGATGTGACACAATGTGACACAATGTGAAACGATGTAACACCATGTGACAAGATGTGACATGATGTGACAAGATGTGACAAGATGTGACACGATGTGACACGATGTGACAAGATGTGACACGATGTGAGAAGATGTGACACGATGTGACACAATTTGACACGATGTGACACAATGTGACACAATGTGAAACGATGTAACACCATGTGACAAGATGTGACACGATGTGACAACATGTGACACCATGTGACACCATGTGACAAGATGTGACAAGATGTACAGTACAGTAAACTTGTTCCAGTAGACCAGTACAGTAAATTGGTGCAGAGACTGGTTCCAGTAGACCAGTACAACAAACTGGTTGCAGTAGACCAGTACAGTAAACTAGTGCAGTAACTGGTTCCCATAGACCAGTACAACAAACTGGTTCCAGTAGACCAATACAACAAACTGGTTCCAGTAGACCAGTACAGTAAACTGGTGCAGTAACTGGTTCCAGTAGACCAGTACAGTAAACTGGTGCAGTAACTGGTTCCAATAGACCAGTACCGTAAACTGGTGTAGCAACTTGTTTCAATAAACCAGTTCCAGTAGACCAGTACAGTAAACTGGTTCCAGTAGACCAGTACAGTAAACTGGTGTAGCAACTTGTTTCAATAAACCAGTTCCAGTAGACCAGTACAGTAAACTGGTTCCAGTAGACCAGTACAGTAAACTGGTGCAGTAAGTGGTTCCAGTAGACCAGTACAGTAAACTGTTGCAGAGACTGGTTCCAATAGAGTACTACAGTAAACTGGTTCCAGTAGACCAGTACAGCAAACTAGGGCAGAGACTGGTTCCAATAGACCAGTACAACAAACTGGTTCCAGTAGACCAATACAACAAACTGGTTCCAGTAGACCAGTACAGTAAACTGGTGCAGTAACTGGTTCCAATAGACCAGTACAGTAAAGTGCTTCCAGTAGACCAGTGCAGTAACTGGTTCCAATAGACCAGTACAGCAAACTGGTGCAGTAACTGGTTCCAGTACACCAGTACAGCAAACTGGTGCAGTAACTGGTTCCAATAGACCAGTACAGTAAACTGGTGCAGTAACTGGTTCCAATAGACCAGTACAGTAAACTGGTGCAGTAACTTGTTCCAGTAGACCAGTACAATAAATTGGTGCAGAGACTGGTTCCAGTAGACCAGTACAACAAACTGGTTGCAGTAGACCAATACAACAAACTGGTTCCAGTAGACCAGTACAGTAAACTGGTGCAGTAACTGGTTCCAGTAGACCAGTACAGTAAACTGGTGCAGTAACTGGTTCCAATAGACCAGTACAGTAAACTGGTGCAGTAACTGATTCCCATAGACCAGTACAACAAACTGGTTCCAGTAGACCAATACAACAAACTGGTTCCAGTAGACCAGTACAGTAAACTGGTGCAGTAACTGGTTCCAGTAGACCAGTACAGTAAACTGGTGCAGTAACTGGTTCCAATAGACCAGTACAGTAAACTGGTGCAGTAACTGCTTCCAGTAGACCAGTACAGTAAACTGGTTCCAGTAGACCAGTACAGTAAACTGGTGCAGACACTGGTTTCAGTAGACCAGTACAGTAAACTGGTTCCAGTAGACCAGTACAGTAAACTGGTGCAGAGACTGGTTCCAGTAAACCAGTACAGTAAACTGGTGAAGTAACTGGTTCCAATAGACCAGTACAGTAAACTGGTGCAGTAACTGGTTCCAGTAGACCAGTATAGCAAACTGGTGCAAAGACTGGTTCCAGTAGACCAGTACAGTAAACTGGTTCCAGTAGACCAGTACAGTAAACTGGTGCAGAGACTGGTTCCAGTAGACCAGTACAGTAAACTGGTGCAGTAACTGGTTCCAATACACCAGTACAGTAAACTGGTTCCACTAGACCAGTACAGTAAACTGGTTCCACTAGATCAGTACAGCAAACTGGTGCAGTAACTGGTTCCAATACACCAGTACAGTAAACTGGTTCCAGTAGACCAGTACAACAAACTGGTTCCAGTAGACCAGCACAGCAAACTGGTGCAGAGACTGGTTCCAGTAGACCAGTACAGTAAACTGGTTGCAGTAGACCAGTACAGTAAACCAGTTTTAACAAACCAGTACAGTAAACTGGTTCCAGTAAACCAGTACAGTAAACTGGTTCCAGTAGACCAGTACAACAAACTGTTGCAGTAACTGGTTCCAGTAGACCAGTACAGCAAACGGGTGCAGCAACTGGTTCCAGTAGACCAGTACAACAAACTGTTGCAGTAACTGGTTCCAGTAGACCAGTACAGCAAACGGGTGCAGTAACTGGTTCCAGTAGACCAGTACAGTAAACTAGTGCAGTAACTGGTTCCAATAGACCAGTACAACAAACTGTTGCAGTAACTGGTTCCAATAGACCAGCACAGCAAACTGGTGCAGTAACTGGTTCCAGTAGACCAGTACAACAAACTGGTTCCAGTAGACCAGCACAGCAAACTGGTGCAGAGACTCGTTCCAGTAGACCAGTACAACAAACTGGTTCCAGTGGACCAGTACAGCAAACTGGTGCAGAGATTCGTTCCAATAGACTAGTACAGTAAACTGATTCCACTAGACCAGTACAGTAAACTGGTGCAGTATCTGGTTCCAATAGATCAGTACAACAAACCCGTTCCACTAGACCAGTACAGTAAACTGGTTCTAGTAGACCAATACAGTAAACCAGTTCTAGCAAACCAGTACAGTAAACTGGTTCCAGTAGACCAGTACAGCAAACTGGTGCCGTAACTGGTTCCAATAGACCAGTACAGTAAACGAGTGTCATAATTGGTTCCAATAGACCAGTACAGTCAACTGGTGCAGTAACTGGTTCCAGTAGACCTTTCCAGTAAACTGGTTCTAGTAGACCAGTACAGTAAACCAGTTTTAACAAACCAGTACAGTAAACTGGTTCCAGTAAACCAGTACAGTAAACTGGTTCCAGTAGACCAGTACAGCAAACTGGTGCAGTAACTGGTTCCAGTAGACCAGTGCAGTAAACTGGTGCAGAGACTGGTTCCAATAGACCAGAACAGTAAACTGGTGCAGTAAGTAGTTCCAGTAGACCAGTACACTAAACTGTTGCAGTAACTGGTTCCAATAGACCAGTGCAGTAAACTGGTGCAGTAACTGGTTCCAATAGACCAGAACAGTAAACTGGTGCAGTAACTGGTTCCAATAGACCAGTACAGCAAACTGGTGCGTGCAGTAACTGGTTCCAATAGACCAGTACAGTAAACTGGTGCAGTAACTGGTTCCAATAGACCAGTACAGCAAACTGGTGCAGTAACTGGTTCCAATAGACCAGTACAGCAAACTGGTGCGTGCAGTAACTTGTTCCAATAGACCAGTACAGTAAACTGGTGCAGTAAGCAGTTCCAGTAGACCAGTACAGCAAACTGGTGCAGTAACTGGTTCCAATAGACCAGAACAGTAAACTGGTGCAGTAACTGGTTCCAATAGACCAGTACAGCAAACTGGTGCAGTAACTGGTTCCAATAGACCAGTACAGCAAACTGGTGCGTGCAGTAACTGGTTCCAATAGACCAGTACAGTAAACTGGTGTAGTAACTGGTTCCAATAGACCAGAACAGTAAACTGGTGCAGTAAGTGGTTCCAATAGACCAGTACATTAAACTGGTGCAGTAAGCAGTTCCAGTAGACCACTACAGCAAACTGGTGCAGTAACTGGTTCCAATAGACCAGTACAGTAAACTGGTTCCAGTAGACCAGTACAGCAAACTGGTTAACTGGTTCCAATAGACCAGTAGTACCCAGTAGACCAGTACAGCAAACTGGTTCCAGCCAGTAAGTAAACTGGTTCCAATAGACCAGCACAGCAAACGGGTGCAGTAACTGGTTCCAGTAGACCAGTACTGGTTAAGTAGTTCCAGTAGACCAGTACAGTAGGTGTAGACACCAGTACAGTAAACTGGTTCCAGTAGACCAGTACAGCAAACTGGTGCAGTAACTGGTTCCAATAGACCAGTACAGTAAACTGGTTCCAGTAGACCAGTACCGCAAACTGGTGCAGTAACTGGTTCCAGTAGACCAGTACAGTAAACTGGTGCAGTAAGTAGTTCCAGTAGACCAGTACAGTAAACTGGTGCAGTAAGTAGTTTCAGTAGACCAGTACAGTAAACTGGTGTAGCGACTGGTTCCAGTAGACCAGTACAGTAAACTGTTGCAGTAACTGGTTCCAATAGACCAGAACAGTAAACTGGTGCAGTAAGTAGTTCCAGTAGACCAGCACAGCAAATTGGTGCAGTAACTGGTTCCAATAGACCAGCACAGCAAACGGGTGCAGTACTGGTTCCAGTAGACCAGTACAACAAACTGTTGCAGTAACTGGTTCCAGTAGACCAGTACAGCAAACGGGTGCAGTAACTGGTTCCAGTAGACCAGTACAGTAAAGTAGTGCAGTAACTGGTTCCAATAGACCAGTACAACAAACTGTTGCAGTAACTGGTTCCAGTAGACCAGTACAGCAAACGGGTGCAGTAACTGGTTCCAGTAGACCAGTACAGTAAAGTAGTGCAGTAACTGGTTCCAATAGACCAGTACAGCAAACTGGTGCAGTAAGTGGTTCCAGTAGACCAGTGCAGTAAACTGGTGCAGTAACTGGTTCCAATAGACCAGAACAGTAAACTGGTGCAGTAACTGGTTCCAATAGACCAGTACAGCAAACTGGTGCGTGCAGTAACTGGTTCCAATAGACCAGAACAGTAAACTGGTGCAGTAACTGGTTCCAATAGACCAGAACAGTAAACTGGTGCAGTAACTGGTTCCAATAGACCAGTACAGCAAACTGGTGCATGCAGTAACTGGTTCCAATAGACCAGTACAGTAAACTGGTGCAGTAAGCAGTTCCAGTAGACCAGTACAGCAAACTGGTGCAGTAACTGGTTCCAATAGACCAGTACAGCAAACTGGTGCGTGCAGTAACTTGTTCCAATAGACCAGTACAGTAAACTGGTGCAGTAAGCAGTTCCAGTAGACCAGTACAGCAAACTGGTGCAGTAACTGGTTCCAATAGACCAGTACAGCAAACTGGTGCGTGCAGTAACTTGTTCCAATAGACCAGTACAGTAAACTGGTGCAGTAAGCAGTTCCAGTAGACCAGTACAGCAAACTGGTGCAGTAACTGGTTCCAATAGACCAGAACAGTAAACTGGTGCAGTAACTGGTTCCAATAGACCAGTACAGCAAACTGGTGCAGTAACTGGTTCCAATAGACCAGTACAGCAAACTGGTGCGTGCAGTAACTGGTTCCAATAGACCAGTACAGTAAACTGGTGCAGTAAGCAGTTCCAGTAGACCAGTACATCAAACTGGTGCAGTAACTGGTTCCAATAGACCAGTACAGCAAATTGGTGTAGTAACTGGTTCCAATAGACCAGAACAGTAAACTGGTGCAGTAACTGGTTCCAATAGACCAGAACAGTAAAC
The DNA here is from genome assembly GCA_037127435.1 of Epinephelus malabaricus. Taxonomy (NCBI): domain Eukaryota; kingdom Metazoa; phylum Chordata; class Actinopteri; order Perciformes; family Serranidae; genus Epinephelus; species Epinephelus malabaricus. Next base: position 546,348 of record JANUFT010000010.1, read on the forward strand.
TGTTGCAGTAACTGGTTCCAATAGACCAGTACAGTAAACTGGTTCCAGTAGACCAGTACAGCAAACTGGTGCAGTAACTGGTTCCAATAGACCAGTACAGTAAACTGGTTCCAGTAGACCAGTACAGTAAACTCGTGCAGTAACTGGTTCCAATAGACCAGTACAGTAAACTGGTTCCAGTAGACCAGTACAGCAAACTGGTGCAGTAACTGGTTCCAATAGACCAGTACAGTAAACTGGTTCCAGTAGACCAGTACAGCAAACTGGTGCAGTAACTGGTTCCAGTAGACCAGTACAGTAAACTGGTGCAGTAAGTAGTTCCAGTAGACCAGTAGAGTAAACTGGTGCAGTAAGTAGTTTCAGTAGACCAGTACAGTAAACTGGTGTAGTGACTGGTTCCAGTAGACCAGTACAGCAAACTGGTGCAGTAACTGGTTCCAATAGACCAGTACAGTAAACTGGTGCAGTAAGTAGTTCCAGTAGACCAGTACAGTAAACTGGTGCAGTAAGTAGTTTCAGTAGACCAGTACAGTAAACTGGTGTAGCGACTGGTTCCAGTACACCAGTACAGTAAACTGGTGCAGTAAGTGGTTCCAATAGACCAGTACAGCAAATTGGTGTAGTAACTGGTTCCAATAGACCAGAACAGTAAACTGGTGCAGTAAGTGGTTCCAATAGACCAGTACATTAAACTGGTGCAGTAAGCAGTTCCAGTAGACCACTACAGCAAACTGGTGCAGTAACTGGTTCCAATAGACCAGTACAGTAAACTGGTTCCAGTAGACCAGTACAGCAAACTGGTGCAGTAACTGGTTCCAATAGACCAGTACAGTAAACTGGTTCCAGTAGACCAGTACAGTAAACTGGTGCAGTAACTGGTTCCAATAGACCAGTACAGTAAACTGGTTCCAGTAGACCAGTACAGCAAACTGGTGCAGTAACTGCTTCCAATAGACCAGTACAGTAAACTGGTTCCAGTAGACCAGTACAGCAAACTGGTGCAGTAACTGGTTCCAGTAGACCAGTACAGTAAACTGGTGCAGTAAGTAGTTCCAGTAGACCAATACAGTAAACTGGTGCAGTAAGTAGTTCCAGTAGACCAGTACAGTAAACTGGTGTAGTGACTGGTTCCAGTAGACCAGTACAGCAAACTGGTGCAGTAACTGGTTCCAATAGACCAGTACAGTAAACTGGTGCAGTAAGTAGTTCCAGTAGACCAGTACAGTAAACTGGTGCAGTAAGTAGTTTCAGTAGACCAGTACAGTAAACTGGTGTAGCGACTGGTTCCAGTACACCAGTACAGTAAACTGGTGCAGTAAGTGGTTCCAATAGACCAGTACAGCAAATTGGTGTAGTAACTGGTTTCAATAGACCAGAACAGTAAACTGGTGCAGTAAGTGGTTCCAATAGACCAGTACATTAAACTGGTGCAGTAAGCAGTTCCAGTAGACCACTACAGCAAACTGGTGCAGTAACTGGTTCCAATAGACCAGTACAGTAAACTGGTTCCAGTAGACCAGTACAGCAAACTGGTGCAGTAAGCAGTTCCAGTAGACCAGTACAGCAAACTGGTGCAGTAACTGGTTCCAATAGACCAGTACAGCAAATTGGTGCAGTAACTGGTTCCAATAGACCAGTACATTAAACTGGTGCAGTAAGCAGTTCCAGTAGACCACTACAGCAAACTGGTGCAGTAAGTGGTTCCAATAGACCAGTACAGTAAACTGGTTCCAGTAGACCAGTACAGCAAACTGGTGCAGTAACTGGTTCCAATAGACCAGTACAGTAATGTAAACTGGTTCCAGTAGACCAGTACAGTAAACTGGTGCAGTAACTGGTTCCAATAGACCAGTACAGTGCACTGGTGCAGTAAGTAGTTCCAGTAGACCAGTACAGTAAACTGGTGCAGGAACTGGTTCCAATAGACCAGTACAGTAAACTGGTTCCAGTAGACCAGTACAGCAAACTGGTGCAGTAAGTGGTTCCAATAGACCAGTACAGTAAACTGGTTCCAGTAGACCAGTACAGCAAACTGGTGCAGTAACTGGTTCCAATAGACCAGTACAGTAAACTGGTGCAGTAAGTAGTTCCAGTAGACCAGTACAGTAAACTGGTGCAGTAAGTGGTTCCAATAGACCAGTACAGCAAACTGGTGCAGTAACTGGTTCCAGTAGACCAGTACAGTAAACTGGTGCAGTAAGTAGTTTCAGTAGACCAGTACAGTAAACTGGTGTAGCGACTGGTTCCAGTACACCAGTACAGTAAACTGGTGCAGTAAGTGGTTCCAATAGACCAGTACAGCAAACTGGTGCAGTAACTGGTTCCAGTAGACCAGTACAGTAAACTGGTGCAGTAAGTAGTTCCAGTAGACCAGTACAGTAAACTGGTGCAGTAACTGGTTCCAGTAGACCAGTACAGTAAACTGGTGCAGTAAGTAGTTTCAGTAGACCAGTACAGTAAACTGATGTAGCGACTGGTTCCAGTAGTGCAGTACAGTAAACTGGTTCCAGTAGACCAGTATTGTGCTGATAAATTCCATACATTTTCCATACAAAAAGCAGCAGGATGACGTTCCGTGAAACAACAGAACCAGTTCTTCTCAGTCACTGGTTCCCAGTCAAACTACCAGTGTGATAAATCATTAACAGGACAGCAGTCATTTTATAGGACATAAAATGACACACGTAATATTGTCTGAAGGAACTGTTTGTTGTCATCAGAGTTTGAAGTTAAATTAAAAACATAATTAATATTAAATCACATGTTAACAGTCAGACTGTGTCAGAGATCAAAACACTAATCGATCAGATGATCAATGAGCTCCGTCCGAGGATTTTAATAAACGATCAGAGTTCAGTATTGTTTCAGTTATTAGAAGATTACATCGTCAGTTCAAACTGTTCACAGGCTTTAATTCTATCTTTATTATTACAGTTAATTATCAATACATCTGTCAGAGCTGCACCAAATCAATCAGCAACGACTCACATCATTGATTCACATTATTTCTTTATCAAATCAGAAGAAATGATTCCAGACTTCCTGTTTTATTTCACACAATATGTTTCATTAATTACAACATTATTTCTAGAAAAAAATTGTGAATTAGAAAATAATTAGCAGAGTAATCAATTAGGAAATTATTGATTAATCTCCACATTTAATGAAACAAGTGTGATCACATCCTGCACATATTACACTTTATACTTCATATTATCATTATGTTTACTGTACTTATTATTCATACCTGGAACTATAGGCTTATACGCTATATGTATACACACACACACACACACACACACACACACACACACACGGCAGTATTTGCACAATGCTCTCATGCAGAATATAATGTGTTTAATAATATAATCGCCTTTATTACAATATATCATGTAAAATGTTTACACCTCATTAATGTTATAATTCTTTATGTTTTTAATCCTCTCAGTGTTTTATTGTTAGTGACTTTATTAATAAAGTCAGTTTTAGTTTGATGGAGAAATTCATGAGAATCAAACATTAAATTTGTTGCAGATTAATTTTCTGATCAATGAATCGTTTCTGAAGCGGATCAATATTCACTTTAACAGATTCACTGAGGTGACGTCATATTTAAAACACTATTTATTCTTATTCATATTTATGGGTTCATTACTTTGTATTAAACACACCGTGTATTAACATTAATGGATCAATAATTCAATAAGAACATAAAGAATTTATTGAGACTTTAAATGTTAAATTAAATTCACAGAAAAAAATAAATTAAATAAAAACTGATAATAATCTGTTTATTATCAGTTTTTATTCCTCACGTCATATTAAATGATGTTCTGTTTCTGTTAATTATGATTTAATTTTGTATTTAAAACAGGTGGATTCATTAAATGTGTTGTATATAATTAACCCTGTGATAAACGGAAGTGACCTGATAATAAATGTATTTGTATAATAACACAGATGATAAAAACTTTCCCCGGACACCCTCCGTGTGTCTCGGCTCACCTGGCGTTGGTGCAGTCCCGGTACAGCGTCTCGAAGTCGGCCCTGGTGATGAGCTTGCAGCGGTTGACTCCGGGCTGGATGGCTCCGAGTCCCCGCAGGACGCGCACCTGCTCCACGGTGCAGACCACCGGGCTGATGTCCAGCCGCTTCAGCTTGGTGTAGACGGTGTGCAGTCCGCCCACCAGGTGCTTCAGGAACAGCTCGAACACCTGCGGCAGGCAGATCAGCTCCACGCCGTTCACCGAGAACGACGCCACCTTCAAACCGTGAACTTCCACCATCTTACACTCGGTGTGCGGCGGAGCGCTGCCACCTCCGCCGCCGCCGCTGCCGCTTGTCCCGTTCACTTTGACCGGAACTCTGTCGCTCCCACCGCTCAGGAAAGCTCCGGCCAAGCGGGCAGCGGGGAGGCGCGGGGAGCTGGCCAGGTTAGGAGCGCTGTAGGGCGGGTTGGAGTGGAAGAGGGGGTCGGTGGGAGGGGTGGAGGTCCGAGACAGAGGGCTGTTAGAGGAGCCCGCCATGTTAGAGCGGGAAACAGGACAAGAAGAAGAAGAAGAGGGACTTTATTCTTCTTCTGTGATTCTCTCGCGCTCTGGCTCTCTCTGTTCCCGCCACTCCCCTTCTCGTGCTCTCTGTCCCACACACAGCCAATCAGAGTCCAGCCAATCACACGCTGGGACCGCTCACGGACAGGCCTCCCATTGGCTGAGAGAGCGTACCAGGGGTGGTGCTTATCGAACGCGAATGTGACAGGTGAGTGATTGACAGCTCATTTTGAAATTAAAAAAGCAAACAACAACAAAAAAAAAAAACCCTAAAATAACACAACTAAATAAAATAAAATAAAAAATGAATAAAATTAATGAGGAGTTTTGAATTGTTTTTAAGAATGAAGTTGAGACAATTCTACTGTTGTGTTTAAAAGTTTATCTTTAGATGTTTTTGGCCAAAATAATTTTAGCTTTAAAATTATCGTTTCATCTGCACTGCGTTCATCCTGCACGTCAGTGACGCTTCATCGATCTTTCAACTTCAGCTATCGCTTCAAAAAAATTAATTTGTGCGAATACATGAAAGGCCCAAATGTGGTGTGTTTGTGTCACACATCGTGTCATTCACGTCTGCCTGTGTCGGTGCATTGACTCTGTCTGTGATGTCACTGCGTTAAACTCTTATCGTGTTCCATGTGAACACATCATCACGTTTCAGCTGCTTTCAACACGTCTGATATTTCAGCAGTTCAGCTGACACTTCGTTTATCTTCAGGTACAAACTCTGCTGCTTCAGCTGCTTTCACCTCTGACTCATCAACTAGACCAAGAATTTGACTTTAGCTTCAAACCAACGCTTCAACTTCTCAACACGACCCTTGAAACTTCCAAACACTTTGAGCCACAGATTTCCACACTGCCTTCAGCTCCTCACTTCACTTCAGCCGACACCTCGACTGCTTTCACCCGTCAAGCATCTCACAAGAAAACACCTCACACTTTCCCTCATGTTAGTGTTTACAGCGCTGCTCGTCAGTTCCCGACAGGAAGTTTAATCTTTCTTCATTTACTATTATTTATGGAGGCATGTGACCACTGATTTTCATATTTCCACTTAGTTCATACATATGTTTTAAATAGGATAATAATGATGCATTTATCTCACTAATACAGTGTCACTGATTGTCTGCTGCTGCTGCTGCTTGTTTATTTATGAATAATTTCAGACAGTTTTTATCATTAATTGATGAGTTTTGTTCAGTTTAACGTGTTTATTATTTGTTCAGAATCATTCCCTGTTTGTATTTAAAGCTGAGCTGTTAACAGTGCAGGTCATAAATTCATATTTTTAATCTGAGGCAAAAGAAGAGACGGAGAGATGCTGCGCCTCATACATCAGCTGAGTTTCAAATTAAAGGCGCTGCGTCAAATTAAAAGCATCAAATTAACCTTTACAGAGCAGAGTGAATTAAATGTCAGCAGAAAACACCTGAACACACCACATCCATATTATTTATTGATCTAATGTACCTGAACGCACCATATCCATATTATCTATTGATCTAATGTACCTGAATGCACCACATCCATATTATCTATTGATCTAATGTACCTGAACGCACCACATCCATATTATTTATTGATCTAATGTACCTGA